>JABSNV010001145.1:102500-130751 GCA_024085815.1 Flaveria linearis
CCTCTTTCCCGGGACGCTTACAGCTGGTCGATCATCGCACATAAAACATACATTCTCATATATATATATATATATTATATCTATATATATATATACATATATATATATATATATATATATATATATATGGACTGTAAGGCCTCTTTCCCGGGACGCTTACAGCTGGTCGATCAAAAATAAAACATACATTCTCATTTTCTAATTTCAGTCAACATAAAAATGATGCTTTTGCAAAATAATACATCGTTAATCAGTTACAAATACATTGTTGCATTACATCAAAAAGCATTATATGAGTGGATGTCATCCAAAAGAGCTGAGTAGCTGCCCCGTGCCATTCTCAGCAACCATTACCTAACAACTGGAAACACATAAAAGTCAGTGTTGCTGAGTGAGTTCTAGTTTTATAATAAAACATACTTTTGTTTTGCTAAAACCGTTCTTTACTTTCATGCGATAATACATTATATGTACACATAGATAACATCATTATTATCTTCGTCATTCATTCATTCATTCTTTAACTTTCGTTTATTCATCGTACGTCCTTATCATTCACATTCTTTCATCATTACCTCTTTTCTTTCTATCAAACCATAAATCTTACCCTTCTGTTCCCTAGTACTGGACCTAGGCCTATCATAGACCTTCTATAACGGTGCACCGCACCTCTTGCCACAGTACCTAAGGTAAAGTTTAGGTGTACCATTGCCATGTGCAATACCCTTCTGTTCCTTGTACTGGACCTAGGCCTATCATAGACCTTCTATAACGGTGCACCGCACGTCTGGCCACAGTACCTAAGGTATGCGACAATTGTAATATACAAATGGTCAATCACAAAGAAAGACCCCAATGTGCATCCTCTCGGGGTAGCGAACCCACACACCGTTGTGCTAACACCTTTCAATGGCGTGTCCCTTCCGAGTCTGTTGCGACAGCAGGGTCGCTCACCACATACATTTGCTTGCAAGACTTTCTTTACTTTCATCATTCATTAATGCATGCATTCATCGTGTTCCTCTTTCATTATCTTCCACTTTACGTTACATAATACTTTCATTTCATTCATTAACGTAACACATAAAGCCACGGGAAATATAAACATACATCATAATAAGGAACATCATCATACACAGATAGCATCATCATACGGGGCAACATCATACAGACATAACATACATCATGCATAATCATGCAACATGATCATCATGCCCAACATAACCACTAAGGTCTCAACAATAATCTTCCATGAACTTACGGGAACTTCCACGTCAAAACTTACATATGCACTTGCCCCCGAAAGTCAGTAATTAAACTACACTTTTCCTCGGGTACACCAGCCTTACATGGGCGTATGGGCACCCTTCATTCGCAGGGCCTCCCATGCGACTGAACCCCCATGCGAATGAACACCAGACGATTGAGCCTCGTGCGAATAGACATCCATGCGAATGAACACTATGCAAATGGACCTCATGTGGATGGACTCAATGCGGATGAGCACTTATGCGAATGGGCCCTCAGTCGCATGACTCCCCATGCGACTGGCCCCCAATCGTGTGAATGAATCTCAATCGTGCGAATGGCCTCCATTCGGTCGCCTAGCCCTAGCTGATGCAGAATGCAGTTCATCCCGAACCCAATCAGCCGTTTTCGACCTCTAAGCTCACCCAAACCCATTCTAAGCCTAAATCAACCATCCTAAACCTTAGGAATGCATACCACAACACCATTCAAGCACACACAAGCCTGGAAACAAACTCCAAACGCATCACACGCAAACACATACAAATGGGTCAAACACACACACACATAAAATGGGTTTTCAGATGTGTTTCAGCCCCAAAATCGACCAAAAACGTGTAAAAGAGGGGTCCTAGAACTCACACAAACAACACCAAGAAGTAGAGCTTCGATTTGACCCGCGACACGATGATTTTGCTCTCTTGAATCCACCCGAACCAACCTTTCTCCCTTTCTCCTTCTCTCCACCCTTTGGCTGAATTTTTGCAAGAATAGGGAGGGTGTGGGCTGCCCTCCCCCTTTTATACCCCCACTCATCCAAATTTCTGCTCGTTTTAGCAAGTTTTGTCCCTCGACTTTGGACTTTATTTCTTTTCTTCTTTCGTCGGCTTCAAAGAAAATATCTGGTGTTACAAGTCCACCCCCCTTATATAGGTTTCGTCCCCCAAACCTGTTATTCCTCGAACAAACGTGGGTAATGATGTCTCATTTCTTCTTCGGTCTCCCACGTTGACTTGGATCCCTTCCTGTGCTTCCATTGTACACGCATAAGAGGAACCACTTTATTTCGCAGCCTCTTCTCTTTTTGATCGATGATTGTCACTGGTTTCTCCACATAATTAAGTCGTTCGTCTACTTCGATATCCTCCAGCGGAACAATCATATCTTCATCTACCAAGCACTTCCTTAGATGAGATACGTGGAATGTTGGGTGAATTCCACTTAACTCATCTGGTAACTCCAATCTATAGGCCACCTCTCCTACTCGAGCAATGATTCGGAAAGGACCTATGTATCTCGGGCTCAATTTGCCCCTCTTTCGGAAACTAATGATACCCTTCCAAGGTGAGACATTCAACATAACCCGGTCACCCACCTAGAACTCAATCGGTCTGCGTCGTTTATCAACATACGACTTCTATCTATCTTTGGCTGCCTTCATGAAGGCTTTGATCATTTCAAGCTTTTCAGTCGTAGCCTCGAGCACCTTAACGCTCCCTAACTCTTTATGACCAATATCACCCCAACAAACGGGTGTTCTACATCTCCTGCCGTATAGCATCTCATAAGGTGGCATACGAATACTGGCATGATAACTGTTGTTATATGAGAACTCCGCTAATGGTAAGTGTTCATCCCAACTTCCCCCAAAATCAATCATACATGCCCGAATCATGTCCTCCAATGTCTGAATGGTCCTTTCTGACTGATCATCAGTCTGGGTTGATAAGCCGTGCAAATATGTAACATCGTCCCCATCGTATCGTGGAATTTCTTCCAAAATTTGGATGTGAACGGGGTGTCACGATCAGACACAATAGACCCCGTCACACCTTGACGAGTTATAATTTCCTTGACGAACAGATCAGCCAACCTCTCAGATGAATATGTCTCGCGGATCATACCCCAGCACGATCAGACACAATAGACCCCAGCACTCTTCGTCAAGCGGTCAACAATCACCCATATAGCATCATACCCTTTCGGAGTACGCGGCAGCTTCGTAATGAAATCCATGGTGATGTGCTCCCACTTCCATTCCGGTATATCCAAAGGTTGGATCTTCCCATACGGCTTTTGATGCTTGGCCTTCACTTGCAAGCAAGTAAGGCACTTACTCACATACTCCACTACGTCACGCTTCAAACCCGACCACCAATAATCTTTCTTCATATCTTGGTACATCTTTGTAGCACCGGGATGAATAGAGTATCGGGTCTTATGAGCTTCATCCATAATCTTCACCCGTAGATCCCCAAAACGAGGAATCCAAATTCGTCCAAACCGGGTTCTAACACCAAATGTGTTTTCACCCAACTCCGCAACCGGACCTCTCATACTTTTAAAGTTAAGATGATCTTCTTTTAATGCCTCATCTTGAAACTCTTTGACTTGCTTCATCACATCCAAGGTCATGATCATCTAATATGCTTTCACCCAAATCGGCTCGGGTCTCTCTTTTCGGCTAAGGGCGTCCGCCACCACATTGGGTTTGCCTGGATGTCAGTGGATCTCATAATTGTAGTCCTTTATAAGCTCTATCGATCGTCTCTGCCTCATGTTCATATCTTTTTGCTCAAAGAAGTATTTCAAGCTCTTGTGGTCAGTGAAAATGTTGCACTTCGTCCCATAAAGATAGTGCCTCCAAATCTTTAGTGCAAAGACCACGGCTGCTAGCTCCAAGTCATGAGTAGGGTAATTAACCTCATGAACCTTCAATTGTCGGGATGCATAGGCTATAACCTTTCCTCTCTGCATTAACACGCACCCTAATCCCGAGTATGAAGCATTAGAATAAACCACCAGATCTTCACTTCCATCAGGTAATGTCAGAACAGGATCTTGAGTCAATCTCGTCTTTAATTTTTCGAACACCTTCTCTTGAGCTTGACCCCATATAAATTTCACATCTTTCCGGGTCAACTTGGTTAGTGGAGAAGCGAACTTGGAAAAGTCTTGGATGAATCTTCTGTAGTAGCCCGCCAAACCCAAGAAACTGCGAATCTTGGATGGCGTCTTTGGAGACTTCCATTGCATCACTGTCTCCACCTTTGCAGGGTCCACCATAATCCCATCAGGATTTACCACATGGCCCAAAAACTGAACTTCGCGCAACCAGAACGCGCACTTATAGAACTTGGCGTATAGATTCTCCTTTCTCAATGTCTCCAAAACCTCCCTAATATGACCGCATGTTCGATCTCGCTCTTCAAATAAATCAGGATATCATCAATAAACACAATCATTGATTTGTCCAATATCGGTCGGCACACACGGTTCATCAGATCCATAAAAGCAGCTGGCGCATTGGTCAAACCAAAAGACATGACAAGAAACTCGTAGTGACCAAAACGCGTATGAAAAGCTGTTTTAGGGATGGTAGCCAGATCGAAGGTCAATCCTTGAAAACCAACTGGCACCTTGAAGCTGATCGAACAAATCATCTATTTTCGGTAAGGGGTATCGGTTCTTCACCGTCAACTTGTTTAGCTCACGGTAGTCAATACACATCCTCATACTACCATCTTTCTTCTTTACAAAGAGGACCGGAGCACCCCAAGGAGAGATACTTGGTCTAATGAACCCCTTATCGAGCTGCTCTTGAAATTGCTTCATCAACTCTTTCATCTCTGTCGGAGCCAACCAATACGGTGCCTTAGCAACAAATTGGGCACGCGGTATCAGATAAATCTAAAAATCGATCTATCGATCAGGTGGCACTCCTGGTAAATCTTCTGGGAACACGTCTGGAAAGTCACACACAACCGGAACATCGGATAGTTGTGGTGTTGGCGTATCCACATCCTTCACATAAGCCAAGTAGGAGCTACATCCACGCCTCATACACTTTCCCGCCACCGCCATTGAGATTACTTTCGGGATCATCATGACTCGGTCCCCATAAAAAGTTACCAAACTCCCATCAGGCGCTCTCAAACGAATCATCTTCTTGCGACACATAATGTTTGCCTCAAAGTCCGCCAACAAATCCATCCCAAGAACCAAATCGAAACCATATTAGGTCATCACGAACGGTCTAACAAGAAACTTATGACCTTCTAGTTCCACATCACAGTCCTCTATCATCTCAGAAATCCTGGTAGACTTACCTATGGTAGTTTTTACATCAAGGGCGCATCAACACGTCTACTACTAACTGGCAGCTTAGTACAGAAAGCAGCAGAAATAAAACTTTTACCAGCACCAGAATCAAACAACACAGAAGCTAAAGTTTGGTTCACTAGAAACATACCGGGCACAATATCAGGGTCCGTCCTAGCTTCCTCTTGTGTCATGATGAATGCCCTGACGCTCACCCTCAGTCCTTCACTCCCCGTCTTCTTCACCCCGGAACCCTCGGCCCTCGGCTTCTTACAATCCCTACTTATGTGGCCCTCCACTGCACAGTTAAAGCACCAGACCATACGACAGTCCCTGGCTATATGCCTCGCCATCCAACATTTAAAGCACACGTTCGACCCCAGCCTACTTTCCCCACTATTCTCTCTCCCACACCTACCGCACTTCTTCTCACCCGCACCCGATGTGACCACACGGCGGTCATCCACCCGTACCTTCTTGTTACCCGTCAAGGCATCACCCCTACAAAACCTCTTCCCACTACAGGTTCGATCACTACCACCCTTCCTACTACCTTAAGCCACCACCACCACGGCCCTCTCATCGTACAGTCTCCCCGCTAAATCCACCACCGACCTAAACGTGCTCGGTCGGGCAGCGATCATATGCCTGCGAATATCCGCTGGCAAACCCTGAATGTACCTCTTAATCTTCCGTGACAGAGGCGTCACCTGATCCGGCACCAGACATGCCATCTCGTTGAACTTCGTGGTGTACTGTTGATGTGTCATGGTTCCCGCCTCCAGTTGCAAGAAATCCCTCTTAACCTTATCCATCTCCCGGTGAGGATAGAACTCCTCAATAACCAACTTTTTCAGCTCCGACCATCTCATTCTCCCAATTTCCCGACTACCCTCGGCTTGGACTATATTGTCCCACCAACACAAAGCCGAGTCCACAAACAAGTGGGCAACAAATTTCACCTTCTGGTCTTTTCGGCACTCGCTGATATTCAGAACAGCTTCTATTTCACCTTCTATTTCCATTCTCAATGTCTCCAAAACCTCCCTAATATGATCGGCATGCTCGATCTCGCTCTTCAAATAAATCAGGATATCATCAATAAACACAATCACTGATTTGTCCAATATCGGCCGACACACACGGTTCATCAGATCCATAAAAGCAGCTGGCGCATTGGTCAAACCAAAAGACATGACAAGAAACTCGTAGTGACCGAAACGCATATGAAAAGCTGTTTTAGGGATGTCCTGCTCCTTCACCTTCAACTGATGGTAGCCAGATCGAAGGTCAATCCTTGAAAACCAACTGGCACCTTGAAGCTGATCGAACAAATCATCTATTTTCGGTAAGGGGTATCGGTTCTTCACCGTCAACTTGTTTAGCTCACGGTAGTCAATACACATCCTCATACTACCATCTTTCTTCTTTACAAAGAGGACCGGAGCACCCCAATGAGAGATACTTGGTCTAATGAACCCCTTATCGAGCAGCTCTTGAAACTGCTTCATCAACTCTTTCATCTCTGTCGGAGCCAACCGATACGGTGCCTTGGCAACAAATTGGGCACGCGGTATCAGATAAATCTAAAACTCGATCTCTCGATCAGGTGGCACTTCTGGTAAATCTTCTGGGAACACGTCTGGAAAGTCACACACGACCGAACATCGGATAGTTGTGGTGTTGGCGTATCCGCATCCTTCACATAAGCCAAGTAGGAGCTACATCCACGCCTCATACACTTTCCCACCACCGCCATTGAGATTACTTTCGAGATCATCATGACTCGATCCCCATAAAAAGTTACCAAACTCCCGTCAGGCGCTGTCAAACGAATCATCTTCTTGCGACACACAATGTTCGCCTCAAAGCTGTAACACCCCGAAAAGTCGAAACGAGTCATTAAGGATATGTGGGCCTAACTAATGGAGATTTAGTAAAAGAAGGATTATGGGCTAAGTGGGGTTCATGGGCAAGATTAAGGCCCATAACCAGCCCTTAACCTGCCCAAGACACCACCATCTTCTCCATTCCAACCCTAACAACAAAAATCCATAGAGAGAGAAAGTAGAGAGAGAAAGTAGAGAGAGAAAGTGCAAGAAACACAAGATTTGAAGCTTCTAAGATCAAGGGATTGAAGATCTAGGTGTTTGTGCATCAAATCTCAAAGAAAGGAGCAACAAACAAGGTAAGAATTGACCTATAACGCCTTCTGTAGATCAAACCCGGATTCTAGGGTTTTGGGGTTTTAAAAGTCTCAAAGAAACACATAAAGGTCGAATTTTTACGTGTGAAAACGTGTAAAAAGGTTAGAAATGGTTTCATGGAAGGTAAACCAAGGATTTGGAAGTAAAAAGCTAAGATTTTGGGTTAAAAACGGGCTGGTTCGTCATTGATATGCATCCAGCGAAACTGTGCCCCGATCCAGCCAAACTGTGCACTCATCCAGCGAAACTGTGCAGCGAAACTATGAGAAGTTCCAGCGAAGCGAAACTACAGTTTCGCTGATAAGTTCGCTAGTGCCCAGGTTGACCCTTAGACATTGCGAAACTAGGAAATTCCAATGAAGTTGGGCGCTCATGGCAGCGAATCTGTCCAGCGAAACTGGCAGAAGTGCTGCCCAGCGAAACTGGTAGCGAAACTGCCAGCGAAACTGGCAGCGAAACTGGTAAAGTTTAGGTGTACCATTGCCATGTGCAATACCATTCTGTTCCTTGTACTGGACCTAGGCCTATCATAGACCTTCTATAACGGTGCACCGCACCTCTGGCCACAGTACCTAAGGTATGCAGCAATGGTTCTATACAAATGGTCAATCACAAAGAAAGACCCCGACGTGAATCATTTCAGGGTAGCGAACCCACACACCGTTGGGCTAACACCTTTCAATGGCGTGTCTCTTCCGAGTCTGTTACGACATCAGGGTCCCTCAGGGTCACTCACCTCATACATTTGCTTGCAAGACTTTCTTGACTTTCATCACTCATTAATGCATGCATTCATCATGTTCATCTTTCATTATCTTCCACTTTACGTTACATAGTACTTTTATTTCATTCATTAACGTAACACATAAAGCCACGGGAAAGATAAACATACATCATAATAAGGAACATCATCATACACAGATAGCATCATCACACGGGCAGCATGATACATACATAACATACATCATGCATAATCATGCAACATCATCATCATGCCCAACTTAACCACTAAGGTCTCAACAATCATCTTCCATAAACTTACGGGAACTTCCATGTCAAAACTTACATCTGCACTTTCCCCCGAAAGTCAGTAATTAAACTACACTTTTCCTCGGGTACACCAGCCCTACATGGGCGTATGGGCACCCTTCATTCGTAGGGCCTCCCATGCGACTGAACCCCCTACGAATGAACACCAGGTGATTGAGCCTCGTGCAAATGGATATCCATGCGAATGAACACTATGCAAATGGACCTCATGCGGATGGACTTAATGCGGATGAGCACTTATGCGAATGGGCCCTCAGTCGCATGACTCCCCATGCGACTGGCGCCCAATGGTGCGAATGAATCTCAATCGTGCGAATGAACCCCTATTAGACCTTGAAAGGATCATACATGCCAATTCAAGAGGTGGATGGTTGTTCTGCTGGTTTCTCCCCAAGTCCAAGAAGAAATGTACATAAAGAAGATCCTGCATAAGAAGAAAAATACAATTGTCGACTATCCGCATTTGCTAATGCGGATGACCAAGAAAAAATGCTGACAAGTATTTGTTCATCCGCATTAACTAATGCGGACAACCGATGAAATGCAGACAAGGCATTTGTTCTTCCGCATTAACTAATGCGGATGACCAGCAACAAATGCGGCCAAGTGTTTGCTCGTCCGCATTAACTAATGCTGATGACCAAACACTAATGCAGCTAATAGAAGACCAATGCTCATGAAGAAATACTCATCCGTATTAGTTAATGCGGATGACAAAGAAACAAATGCTGATGAAGACTTAGACTAAGGGTAGTTTAGTCATTTTGTACAAGCTGTGTGTCAGCCTATAAATAGAATAGAAACCTCGTATGTGAGGTAGACTTTTGTGTGACTGTTTACATAACTTTTGAGATAGACAATCAGAATATACTTTGTTTCTCTCCCATGTTAGTTGTCTCGTTACTGTAGCTTGCTAAACCCTAGCATTTCCTCTGTAACAGTTCATCTAATTAATACAAGAATGCATTTATGAGTATATCAAGAGTTCTATGTTCATTGATTGCTTGATTCCGCCTTTCAATCATTGACTCAATCTTCATATTCGATCCTTGTTGATTCATATCAACAGAGAATTTCATTCTCCAAAAAGTCCAGTCAATTGGTATCAGAGCTTGGGCTCTCGGTTATTACTCAGATCTGCTCAGATCTAGGTTTAACCCGATTGATCTGCTGATTGAGTTGCTGTTTAGAGGTTTCAAACATCTCTTCTCAGTATTTCAACTAAATACTCACTGATATACTCAACTGCTACTGTTCACTCGAAGATCTGCTCTTTGAACAAACAGTTCAGGTTGCACAGTCACTAAAAACAGAAAATCAAAAGCTGAATATTACATATTCTCAGCAGATCCATTGTTACAGGACTAAGTTCGGACTTGTTGGACTATTTAGACTAATTAACCATAAAACCACTCAAATCCAGATCTAAACAAGTTAAAACTAAGAAGTAACTATGGATTCACATAATTATTCTGATCATGGGCATGCCTCAAAACCACCCATGCTCAAACATAAATCTGAATTTAAACAATGGAAAATTTGATTCATGAACTATATTATAGGTGTTGATCCTGATTATTGGATTTCAATATGCAAAGGCCCACACATTCCAGTTACACTATCTGCAGATCAAGCTGCACTGTACAAGACCACAAGAATTCCTATTGAAGATCTTACTCTTGATGATGATGATTACAAGAAGATCAAGATTGACCTCAAAGCATACTCCATACTTACTCAAGCACTTAAAATGGAAGTGCTTAAAAGATTGGAAAAGTATGGCACTGTAAAAGCTGTATGGGATGCACTGCAAATCATGTGTGAAGGAAGCAGTGAAGTGGCTGAAATCAACAAAGACAAGCTTGTGAACCAGTATGAGACATTTCATCACTCCAAAGGGGAGTCCATCTCTAAACAGTTGCATAGATTTGTGCAGCTAGTGAATGATTTAGAGATCATGGTTGTTACTTACAAGTCAAAGGATTTAAACAAGAAGATGTTACACAGTCTTCCTGAAAATTGGAAACAAAATGTAACTATGCTAAAGAATACTCTTGATTTGGAGAGAACCACCCTGGATATCATGATATCAAAGATAGACGCCTTGGAACTGGATTAAAGAAGCAGAAATCTGGGAGGACCCAGAGTAGTTGAAGCATACAAGTTTCCCACAGACAATCACTCTGTGGAAAATGCCTTCATTACTGAAGAGGATGATTTCATCTCCTCAAGGGATCAAACTAAAGCAACTGGATTCACTATAGCCCCACCATCCAACAGACGTACAACATCTTCCCCATCAACTTCAACAAGTCAAGCATAAGGATTCTCTACACCTCCTACTTCTGATGATTCAAAGTCTGAAGAACAAAAGGCAACTTACAATGCATTTGTTGCCAGCTTTGAAGCCTATTTGGGTGGAAGACTTACATCTGCACATCTGATCCAAGAAGATCTGGAAGAAATGGATCCAGATGATGTGGAGGAAATGGACTTGCAATGGCAAATGGCCATGATTGCTATGAGAGCAAAGAGTTTTTTCAGAAAAAGGAAAAAGCTTCACCTTAGTGAAAACACCAAGCTTGGATATGACAAATCAAAAGTGAAATGCTTCAATTGTGGTATGACTGGCCACTTCTCTAGAGAATGCAATGCTCCCAGAAGAAACTACAATGCTCAAAGGCCTTCTCAGAGCCAGTCATCATCACAACCATCTTCAAGCTTTCATTCCAACAGTCATCAACAACAGCTCCATCATCATCAACAATCACATCAGACTCAACCCCAACTGACCAATCAAGCTTATGGAAGCAATCAGTCATCAGCAAATGCTCTTGTTATTAGGCAGGATGGAGTGTGTGACTGGAGCATGTATGCTGAGGAAGTAAAGCCTCAATTTCAAAATCATGCACTCATGGCTCGCATCAATGATGGACCTTCTCCTATGCCTACTGAGGTAAAATCTAACCTTTGTAGTGATAAATGCATAAATGAACTGCAAGGGTATAGAGAGCATAATCATAAACTGGCTGATAAAATTAAAGAAGAAAAGGTGAAGTCAGAGATGCTTAAAAGAGAAATAAAAAGCTTTGAAATCAAAATTAAATCTCTCATCTCTGACATTGAGAAATTGCATGGTGAAAAGTACACTCTTGCAGCTGAGAATGAGCAACTGATTGAAAAATTAGCTCAACCAAAAACTGAACAAAATCTTACTGAACTGAAACTAGAAAAGTTTCAACAGTCATCAGTAAAGCTGCAAGAGATGCTTGATTCTCAAAAGGATCCCAAAGACATGTCTGGTATTGGATACAACTCTTGTCCACCACCATACAATGACAACTACACTGTCATGCCTGATTATGTCACACTTAACCAGGAAAATGAACCTAACACTATTGAACCGAAAACAATAGTAAAACAAGTCACCAATCCTTAAAATAAACCTAGTGTATACATTGAAACAAATGAGGAAAAAATCAAGTTAGGTCACCCAGTTAAAATCAAGGAGTGTTCAGACAAGACAGTGAGTGTGATCAAAACAGATAGCCAAATCAAGGCTATTGTCCCTTTTATGAAATTCATTCCTGCAATTTCCAAGGAAAAGAAAACAAAATCTAATAAAGTGAATCTACCTACTGAAAGTAGATCTGATAGTGAGATAAACTCTCCTAAAAATTCAAGCAAATCAGACACTAATTCACCATCCATCAAAAGAAAAGTTTCTCAGGTCACAAAAACTAAAACTAACTCAGACCCTCAAACTTCAAAATCAAAGCAAGGGGTTGGCTTTGATATTTTCAATAAAGAGCATGTGAATCAATTTGAAAGAGAGATTAGGCAAAAATCAAGAAAGCATAACAGCCTCAGAAAAGCAAAATCAGTAGTATTGTGAAACAAACTACTAACAAGGTTGATCAGGCTTTGTCATCAAAACCAAGAAATGAATCTAATTCCAAATCTGCCAAAGCTACAAAATCCGCAACACCAGGATCTGCAGCTAGAAACAAACACATGTATTGTGATGTGTGTGAGAGGTCTAATCATAGAACAGATAAATGCTTTTACAATCAATACTGTTCAATCTGTGATATGAATAATCACTCCACCAAGAACTGTTATTTCAACAAATACTGTTCTGTCTGTAACATGACAAATCACAATACATCTGATTGTTTCTTTAAACAAAAGGGATTAAGAATACCTCAGAACAAGCCTATATCTCCAATCATGTCTGAGAATCATAAGATCAATGGTCGTCCTCATTACCGAGTCTCTAAGTCTGATGATGATGTGAAAAATCAGAGAACTTCAAACATAATCAAAAGAAATAAAAATCAAGTAGTAAAACAAACTAATGATTTTTATAATTCTAAAGCAAAGTTTGATAACAAAAAAAGAATAAACTTTCTGAAAAGAAACAGGGATCAAAGATTTGAATACTCATCTGACTCTTCAGTTGAAGTAATAAACCATTCGAGTTTCAGAAGCAAATCAAGCATGATTCCATCATCAAAGCACCAGTTTAGAGGAAAATACCAACAGGTTAATATCATGGATAGAAACGGTAAGCCCAAGACCATCATGGCTTGGGTTTCACACTCTAATAGTTCTTTCTGTGCTTGTAGGGACATTCATACAGGTCCAACAGTTTATGGTATGGACAGTGGATACTCCCGACACATGACTGGAGATCGTTCCCTCCTTCATGATTTCAAGCACATTCAAGGACCTACTGTGGCATTTGGAGGAGATTCACAAGGTGGTAGAATTACAGGCGAAGGATCTATGACTAGTGAAATGCTGAGCTTTGACAGAATGAACTACTGCGAACAACTGAACTTCAATCTTCTCAGCATGTTTCAGATCTGTGACAAGAAATATTCCACTCACTTCACTGACACTCATTGCTACATTCTGAGACCAGGATTTCAAATTCCTGAAGAATGGGTTGTCTTGAAAACGCCGAGGAAGAATAACACCTATGTCATTAACCTTAATTCTGCATCACCAAAAGAAAAAACATGTCTTCTATCAAAAGCATCTTTTGATGAATCACAACTTTGGCACACACGATTGGGACACACAAATTTCAAAAACATGAACAGACTGGTCAAGGGAAATCATGTTATTGGTTTACCTCAATAAGAATTCCACTTCATTGACCACTGTTCAGCGTGTCTCAATGGAAAACAACACAAGTCGTCTTACAAGCTAAAGTTAGTGAACACCAACAATTCTCCATTGAAACTACTTCATATGGATCTCTTTGGTCCAACTCATGTTATGAGTATGGGAAGGAAGCAATATTGTTTGGTGATCATAGATGACTTTTCTAGATTCACATGGGTCTTCTTCCTACTTCATAAAAATGAAGCGTCCTAATTAATAAAAGATTTTATCACCAAAATTGAAAATCAAATTGATCTTAAAGTCAAAACAATAAGAAGTGATAATGGGACTGAATTTAAAAATGAAGATATGAGTTCGTTTTGTACAACCAAAGGCATAGCTCATTAATTTAGTGTAGCTAGGACTCCTCAACAAAATGGAGTAGCTGAAAGAAGAAATAGAACACTAATTGAAGCAGCACGTACTATGCTAGCAGATGCTAAACTGCCAATCACCTTTGGGCAGAAGCAGTTAACACATCTTGCTTTGTACAAAATAGAACTTTGATCATCAAAGAAAGTAATAAGACACCTTATGAACTAATTTTTAAAGAAAGCCATTCATTGGATTTTTCAGATCCTTTGGCTGTCCTGTCTCAATATTAAACACCTGTGACCATTTGGGAAAGTTTTCATCAAAGTCTGATGAAGGATTCTTTATAGATATTCTTCTGTTTCAAAGGCTTACAGAGTGTTTAATCATAGATTAAACATCATTGATGAATAAAGAAATGTTCAATTCAAGGAACATTCATTTCCCAAATCAACTAATGGTCCTGATTGGTTGTTTGATATTGACTCATTTACTAAATCTTTTACTAATTTCACATGTCTAATGTAGGAAACCTACAATTAGCTGTACCTTCATCATTGGTAGAAAGAAGGAGTGACTTTCCAATGATTACTCCAACTTCTACTGAGCAACTTATGAAGAGGTTCCACTACAAGCTGATCCTGTCAGACATAATATCCAACATCAAAGTGCTTCAATTGAGGATGGTCCCAGTACAATACCTTCTCCATTAGAGATGTCATCTATCGAAGCGAGAAACCAAGAATAAGTTAGAACTCAAACTCATGTCATCCCTCCGGTTAACACTGAAAGAACTTCAAATGATGGGAGTAATCAAATCCTTGCTGACACTGAAGCAGAAACCAGGACAAATTTTGATTACTTTCATAGCTCCCCAATAGTACAAGAAGAAGTTTCCTCGCTCCAAGATGAACTGACTGTCTGCAATCTTGATGTAACCATTGCTGGTGACTCAATTCCAACCATAAGAATACATAAAGATCATCCAGTAGACAACATCATTGGTGAACTAAATGAACGGGTGACAAGGAGCAAGTCAAGCATAGCTAACATCAGCTTGTTCTCATGCTTTCTGTGTCAAACAGTACCTAAAAATATCAAAGAGGCTCTTCAAGACAATAGTTGGATTGAAGTAATGCAGGAAGAGTTGTTGCTTTTCAAGAAACAAGAAGTATGGCAGCTGGTAGATCTTCCCAAGGACAATACCCTATCGGTACCAGGTGGCTATACAGAAACAAAACTGATGATAGAGAAATTGTCATTAGAAAAAAAGCAAGACTAGTAGCTTAGGGATACACAAGAAGAAGAAATTGACTATGATGAAGTATTTGCCCCTGTAGCCAGACTAGAAGCCATAAGAATCTTTCTTGCATATTCAGCATCCATGAAATTCACTGTTTATCAAATGGATGTGAAATGTGCATTTCTGTATGGAAAGATTGCTGAAGAGGTCAATGTGAGTCAACCTCCTGGATTTGAAGACCCAGACTTTCCATACAGGGTATACAAGCTGGACAAAGCCTTGTATGGTCTTCATCAAGCTCCAAGGAAGTGGTACGAGACTCTATCATCCTTCCTTCTCAAAAATAGGTATGAGAGAGGGAAGATTGATCAGACCCTATTTAGAAAAAGAAAAGGAAAGGACATGTTGCTTGTACAGATATATGTGGATGATATCATTTTTGGCTTAACAAACAAGACTCTATGTAAAGACTTTGAAAATCTCATGCATTCAAAATTCCAAATGAGTGCTATGGGAGAACTCACTTTCTTTCTAGGAGTACAAGTCCAACAGACAGCAGACAAAATCTTCATCAACAATCAAAATATGTGGAAACAATGCTGAAGAAGTTCAAGTTTGCTGACTGTCAGTCCATCAGAACTCCTGTCGATACTAATATGAAGATTGGACCTGACCCTGAAGGCAAATCAATGGATCAGACACACTATCGTTCCATGATAGGTTCACTAATGTATCTAACAGCAAGTAGGCCTGACATTATGTTTGGTGTTTGCGTGTGTGCCAGATATCAAGCAGATCCCAAGGAATCTCATGTCAATGCAGTCAAGAGGATATTCAGATATCTTAAGGGCAAGCCTGCTCTTGGACTATGGTATCCAAAGGAAGGAGATTTCAATCTCTATGCATACACTGACAGTGATTATGGGGGATGCAACTTCAACAGGAAATCCACTTCTGGCGGTTGTCAATTTCTTGGTCCCAGACTGGTATCCTGGCAGTGTAAAAAGCAAACCAATGTATCTGTCTCAACAGCAGAAGCTGAGTACATAGCAACATCTGCATGCTGTTCTCAAGTTCTCTGGATTCAAAACCAGATGCTTGATTATGGTTTTAACTTTCTGCATACTCCAATTTACATTGACAACACAGCAACAGTTTTTATAACTAATAATCCAGTTCAACACTCAAAAACAAAAGATATTGAAATTCGATATCACTTTTTGAGAGATTGTGCTGAAAAAGGATTAATCAAATTGATGCAAGTTCACACTGACAATCAATTAGCTGACTTATTCACTAAGGCATTTGATCCAACCAGATTTAAATTCTTAGTTCAATCAATTGGCATGATTAATCTTGAGTAAATTGAAAACAAACAAAAACATTCAAATATTTCAAAAATTATCAAAAAGAAATCAAAAGGAGAAGTATATAGTTTATCCTTGAGAAATGATATAATTACAGTCGTTATATCATTCACTGTGCTTATTTATAAAACTTAAATGACTGATATGACTTATCTGATATGTTGGTAGGCTCAACTTGGAAAAGAAACCACATGCAGTGATAAATTAAAGCTTATATTCAACTGTGATGCTGTCATCTCACAGTATGTGTAAGTTTTGACTTATCCAAATGTGTGTGTGTAGCAACTTAAACACCCCAGATAATGATGACTTATGAATCTCTTTTACTCACATCAGTTCCTCCTTTGTTTTGCTAAGCAAAGGCCTGGAGAAACAAGCACATAGTACTGATGTCCTGATCTATCAAGATTCCCAATGAGGAACACATCCAACTTGGATGAAACAAACAGAATCAAAATCATTCAAAATGAATGAAACAAAAGAATCCTAAGATATCACCTTCCAAAGTGAAGTGAAAAGAATCCCAATGTGGATCAAAAGTGATAAAAGGATCAAAAATAAAAGAATCCCAATGAGGATCAAGTAATATGAGATTTCTAATTTTAAGTATCCTGGTCAAGTAAGATGTTGAAAGTTCTACCATACATTGCTTGCAGATGGTTGACCTTGCCATGCTTTTGAATGTGAGGTACATGTTGAATACCCAATCAACCCAAAAACATGATAAGATCATTTGCATGAGAATATTAACCAAGTATGAGGTTAAGAGGATAAACATACCTACAATCAATATGTTCATGACCATGTCTGTTTTACTAACAATTGCTTGCACTTGTGAAAGGTAAGATTGATATGATCCCAAAGAAAGGTATAACTCAACTTCTGTACAGTAAAGAAAGCAAAAATCACAAAAAGATTTTATTTTTAAAAATTTTCAAATCCTTAAAAGTTTCTATCTATTATGGATATAAACTTTAGGGGGAGTAATTTAAAATTTTGATCAATTTTGTACAGGTGTTTCCTTTCTTAAAATTAGAAAAACCAAAAACAATTTGCCAAATCAGAAAATCTGTCTGTGTTATTGCAGAAGTTATACTATAGTATCTCAGTTCTTGCAGACATCTTGATGCACAAAAGACCAAGATCAGTCAACAATGGAAAACTTGATTCACCACTGATGAACAAGTCAATCCAAGCAAGAATTGATATCACAAAAATTAGTCAAAATTCATAAGAATCAAGCAACAGACACATCTTCATAAAGCATCAGATAAAATTCATCCAAAACTAACCAAAGCAAAAACATTAAGTACAAACTTAATACAGGTAAGAGTATTGGTTAATGCGGGTGAAGGTAACCCAAGCATTAACCAATGCGGGTAATGGTTTTATGAACTGAAACGCAAGTGAAAATCTAATGCGGACAAAATCACTCTACCACATTAGTCTCACCAAGTTTTAAGTATGGAAAACTAATGCGGACGAAATTTATGCTCATCCGCATTTGTTTTCCTCAACTGTATTTCGTTTGAAAAGAAGAAATCAACACTTAAAATTGGGTGTAAACTTGTGTCATCATAAAGTATGATATGTGATCACACTCTTCTATCATTAAGCACAAGTGGAAGAAATGCGGACAAACTTTTACTCTTCCGTATTTGATGAAAGTTGAAGTATTTGTTCACCCGCATTTGCTACAGTGAACAAATGCTGACACGTCTTTGTTCATCCGCATTTGCTACAGTGAACAAATGCTGACAAAGTCTTTGTTCTTCCCATTTGCTACAGTGAACAAATGCTGACAAGTATTTGTTCTTCCGCATTTGCTACAGTGAACAAATGCTGACCAGTATTTGTTCTTCCGCATTTGCTACAGTACACAAATACTGATGAACATTTCTTCAACCGCATTTGCTACAGTAATTTTAAAACTTGGGCGCATTTGTTTTAAAACTTATCAAATTTTGAAATCCATATTAAATAGACTATTAAACCAAAATCAAAGGGTCATTTAATACTTTTCAAAATTGAGAGATTTAAAGTGAGACGAGCGCCATTAAAGTTACTGTTCATCTTCATCATCTTCCTCATCTTTCAAACCTGTGTTCTAAGTTCGATTCATCATCATTTACTCATCTTCGATTCACTACAACAGTATTATCGAGGAAAAGGTGAAAATCCTTAAATGTTCATAACCCTAATTGTCAAACATTCACCCGAAACAAGAACTTTGTAACCTAGGTCAAGAAAGAATCATGCAAAATCAAACAAATGTTCATGAACCATTGATGATTTCAACTGAAGGACACATACTAATCATGAAGAAATCAACAAACAAAGGATTTTCATCATTTCTGTTCGTCATATGAACAGGGCATGTCAAAACTAAAATATTGAAATCAAATGACAGTTCAATGGTTGAAATGAGTTAAAACTAAGAGAGGATAATAAATACAATCATGAATATCAAAATGAACATGTATCACTAAATCAAATTAGGTCAAATTCATATGAAACAGTATACATGAATACTCAATTTTGACCAAGAAAAGTCAAAATGTGATAAACTTAGTCTAATTTATGATAAAACCTTCTGATATACAGTATTCATTATTCTAATTCATATGCCTTGAATGCAGGGTACAATGGCTAACCTCAAATGGAGCAAGCTCCATAACGTCAGTGGTTTTCTTGACCCTGATGTTGTTGAGGCAGAAGGATTAAGAGATATGATTCGATTCATGTTGACTACAAGAGTTGCTTATGCTATGACAGTTAGACCCATTATCTATAAGAATTTTATTAGATCATTTTGGGGAACTGCTGAAGTAGTAGAAGTTGATGGTGTGAGGACCTTAACTGGAAGAATCACAGATGACCACACACTTGCAATCACTGAGCAAACTGTGAGACAGTGTCTACAGTTTGGAGATGATGCTGATACTCCTTTAGAGCTTGAGGATGAAGAGAGTATGGACTTCTTTGCCAACATTGGTTATGAAGGTGGTTTTGAAGGAGAACAAATAGTGAAAATATTGGTGGATCTGCAATGGAGGTTTCTGATTCATTTATTCCAACATTGCTTATCCAAGAGGAAGACTAGATGGAATGATATTCCAGTGACTACACCCTCAACCATATGTGCTGTGTGCACTAACGAACCATTCAACATGCCTGCATACATCTTCAATGGATTGGTCTCAAATGTCCAAGAGGGTAGAAGGCACATGTTTTTGATGTACCCCAGATTTATACAGTGCTTCATCAATGAAGCTTTCCCTGATCTTGCACCTATAGGACCAGTGATGGACATCCTTACTACAATGCTAAGTCCTATCAGTATATCAAAAGAGAGATCCAAGGAACTTCTACAATGGTACATTCTTCCCTCTGTTGCCATGGATGTTGCAACAGATCAATCAAGGAGGAGTACAAGAACAAGAGGCTCCTGCTGATGAGCCTACTCATAAAGAAGCACAAGCTGCTCCAAGTCAACAACATGCTGAGGAGCATGCTGCTATGACTGAGGAAAGACAAAGGTCAGTGTCACCACAAGTGATGTAGGTGGTGATCTTCACACTGATCCTTTTCTACAAGAAGCTGACATAGACTCTCTAGTTATCCAATCTCCAATACCATCACCACCCAGATCACAAATTCCATCTCCACAACCACAACCATCATCTCACCCCACATCTCTCCTATACACTCACCAATCCATCACCCTATCCAATCTCCCATTCACCATACACCTATCCCATCACTACCCTCAGCTGAACCTCAAGAGTTTGGTGACTCTACCAGCTCTTCTAAGGAATCCAAATCATCATCTGATGAGGAGGATCATCCCACCAGGATGCCTGTAAGGCAAGTTGTATAAGAGGCTGCTCCTTTAAAAAGTTATGCTGAATCTGGAGTGAACAAGCCTGATGAGAAAGATGAAATGATTTCTAACTTGCTTCAGAAGATTACCAAGATTGAAAAGATGCAAAGAAACCGATCAGTTATCTTGTAAGACAGGTTAGTGGAATTGAATGAGAAGGAGAAAGAACTAAAGGATGTGAAGGAAACACATGAGAGTGAAAAGAAGGAGAAGGATAAAGAGATTGAGATGTTGAAAGCTGCTCTTCAACACTCAAGAGAAGAAATTAGTGGTCATGTGGACACCTTGAACATTCAAACAATAGTAATGGAAGATCAAGAAGAAGTTATTGAAGAACAGTCTACCATTATCCATGACCTTGATAGGCAATTGGAAGCTCTTAAAAAGAGAGTCTCTGAGCTAGAAATGCTTGTCAAACTAAAGCCGGAGGCTGAGAAAGACAATGAAGATGAATGTGATAAGATGGAAGAAAAGAGAAAAAGAGAGGATGACAAAGATGATAGTGACATAGAGTCATCTGGAGACAGTGGTGATGATTCCCCTCCAGCCAAAAAGATGAGATTCACTGAGCTGAAAAAGAGGAGAACCTAGTGGATCAAAGCAGATATCATCTAGCATGGAGATGATTGTTTACACAAGTAAGCCTGAAGAAGTCCACACTAAAGAAACTGAGTTCAGTGACATGATAGAAGAACTGGACATGTTCTCTGCTGAAGAATTTGTTATTGATGAGGAGTTCTAGGACATCATAGTGAACCAAGGGACTGATACTGAGCCTTTTGTTGTCATACCTCAATCTCCAGTGCCAATTGAAAAGGAATTGAGTATGCAACTGGTTCCTACTGTGTCCCTATCTGATGAGCAAAAGGATTTAATCAGAAAACTCTATGAAGAACAACGGCAAAGAGAATCTGCTGCTGTAGTAGAAGAGCAAGAAAAGGCTGCTCCTGAACCTCTTCCCAAAGAAGCTGAAAAAGCTGAATCTTCTTCTGATCCCTCAGTGCAAACTTACACCAGAAGGAAGAAGTATCTGGATGAAAAAGCAAAGGGTAAAGGACCAGTTGAAGAGGAAGAGCTAGTGAAGAAAAAGCAGAAAGATGACCCAAGAAGTCAAGCAGCTATTGCTGGATTCTTGGATGAACATGAACAAGCAGAGGCATTATTGCAAAAAAATGCTGAAGTGATTGACTTAGAAGAAGGAGAAATTCTAGGTGGATACATGGTTGATGAGCCAGTGATCAGTAAAATCCCTGTGAATGAAGATCCTTCTGAATTTGAGAAAGCTGAAAAGGCCAAGTCTGATGATTTGATGAAAAAGGCCATATTTTTGATTGATCATGGTTATGATCCTGATGAAGTCTTTGGGATGACATATGAAGGGATGCTAGCAGAAGAAGAAAAGTTAACCAAGCTACTAGATCCAACTTTTGAAACTGAATATGAGAAAACTCAATCTCCCAAAGCTTCTGAGGTCAAGGCAACAAAAGCCAAACTTGCTACTTCTCCTCAATCTATGTATCCCGATCCATACAGCATGGCAGATAAGGAGATGAAGGATTATCTGTCTGCTCAAGGATTCACTAAAAGAAAACTAGGAAACATGAAAACCAATTCCCTAAGTGCTGCTGTCCTTAGGATGATTCTTGAAAAGAAAGACAGACTGAAAAAGATGGAGGAGGAGATCACAAGAACCCAACCAAGAACAAGAGTTTTAGCTCAAGATATGAGCCTCACTCAGGGAGATCATGATTCCATGGCACCCATTCTTCATAGATACCCAGAGTGGTTTGCTGAGCCTTCACAACTAGAACTACATGAAGGACTCACAACTGCTGAAATAATCAAGGGTGTGTCTACTCCAAAAGGCAAGACAGATCAGAAAATTATTGCCTGGAAATAGACAGTGATTGGAATATGTTCATGGTGAAGAGATTATCTATTAGTCCAATTCTTCACAGAGTACTCTTCTCTGGTGAATTCTCTGTGATTCATGATCTAAAGGAACTAGCCAATCTAAGACTATAAATCACAAGGCTATGTTCAGGGGATATGAGTTTGAGGACATCTAAGGATGTTCAAGAGAACTGACAACTTCAAATCATTGAAGACTATCTGCATGAGTAAGGATAGATCATTTATCAATCTCTTGATAAGAAGAAAAGAAAACATAGTAGAAGAAGTGGTATTCCCTGAGCTTAGGGTAAAGCCCACCGAATCATTGAAGAGAAGATGGTTGCTGGTACTCACACTTCTGTGCTAATCTCTAATGTTTATTATGACGAGAAAAACATATGAGTTGGTGATTGAAAGAAGTGGGGAGGAAAGGAAGGAACAGAGATGTGAAGTTAGAGGTAGATGCTGATGGATCTTTACTGATTCACAAAGATGGGCTGTCAATGTTTCATTCTGGGATCCTGTCTCATTGAAGAAGCTGCCCATTGAAGCCATCCATACTATGAGACAAATGAAGATCCATGTACTAAGCAGAGAGAAGCTGGATGATGCAAGACAGTTCTCTAATATGATCAAGGCTATACTGGATCCTCTTACACAGACCCAGCTCCTGTGTCATCTCCTCCTACTGCATAAGACCCAACAAAATCCACAAACCTGATCCACCTTAAACCCTTGAAGTACTTAGGCTGTATAATCCTTAGGGGGAGTATTGTTAGATCCTGAAAGGATCATACATGCCAATTCAAAGTAGTGGATGGTTGTTCTGCTGGTTTCTCCCCAAGCCCAAGAAGAAATACATAAAGAAGATCCTGCATAAGAAGAAAATTACAAGTGTCGGCTATCCGTATTTGTTAATGCTGATGACCAAGAACAAATTCTGACAAGTATTTGTTCATCCGCATTAACTAATGCGGACAACCGATGAAATGTAGACAAGGCATTTGTTCTTCTGCATTAACTAATGCGGATGACCAGCAACAAATGCGGCCAAGTGTTTGCTCACCGTATTAACTAATGCTGATGACCAAACACTAATGCGGAATAGAAGCAATGCTGATGAAGAAATACTCATCCACATTAGTTAATGCGGATGACAAAGAAACAAATGCTGATGAAGACTTGACTAAGGGTAGTTTAGTCATTTTGTACAAGCTGTGTGTCAGCCTATAAATATAATAGAAACCTCGTATGTGAGGTAGACTTTTTGTGTGACTGTTTACACAACTTTTGAGATAGACAATCAGAATATATTTTTTCTCTCCATGTTAGTTGTATTGTTACTGTAGCTTGCTAAACCCTAGCATTTACTCTGTAACAGTTCATCTAATTAATACAAGAATGCATATGAGTATATCAAGAGTTCTATGTTCATTGATTGCTTGATTTCGCCTTTCAATCATTTACTCAATCTTCATATCGATCCTTGTTGATTCATATCAACAAAGAATTTCATTCTCCAAAAAGTCTAGTCAACCCCAATCGCACCTCATTCGGCCGTATGGCCTCTATTGGCGCCTAGCCTAGCTGATGCAGAATGCAGTTCATCCCGAACCCAATCTGCCATTGAGGAAAACGAGAGGGAGAGGATCGAGGAGACTGTGAAGTGAAGGGGAAGGAGAAGGTGAGGGAGGAGAGAGCTGAACAGATAGAAGTGGCTGAAATCCAAAAGATTTTAGTGTCACTTATAAAAAGAAGAGGGCGATAAGGAGGGAGAGAAGGTAGAGAAGGTGGATACTGATCTAGCAGTCCTAGTCAAGGAGACTGATGCTGAGTATAGCCGATCAATGGACTCTATCATTGATCAAATGTTCAGGCAAGGCTTTGACATGGACACTGCCATGCTCGATCAGGAAATTAGGAAAATGGAGATAAAGGAGATAGAATACCGATGGACCACTTATAGCCAAGAGGAAAGAAAGAGACTCGAGGCTATGAGTAGGTTTATTTCGAAGTATCTGGGAGATCAGTCCTAGATGTGAAGGCTTGGACCAGGGACAGATGCTTGGCTATAGCCACCAAGATCTGTTCGGCTGGTGATTTTACCAAGGGACTGGTCGCAGAAGCTCTATCTGAAGTCGGTGCTGGGAACAGGACCTTGCTAGTCAAACAGACTAAACCTGCCCTTATCTCTAGGTTGCTAGCAAAGCCTGCCCAAATTCCCACACCAACAACCCAAACACAACCCACAAAACCAACCCCTTCACCATCAAAACCTATTGCCGATGATCCACCCTTGCAGAAGAAGAGAAGGGTGTTGAGGCTGCAAGAGGAAGAAGAAGAGGGGGATGAGTAGGATAGACTGCCTCTTTCTGCAGTCATACCTTTACCTAAAGCCAATCCTAAGCCCATCACTCCCACCTCACAGATGGATGCTGTGAGGTTAAGATAGAAGAAGAAGAACAGTAGAAACATCATGATGAGGAGATGCTAAAAGCATAGACAAAGCTTATGCTGCTTCTTCTTCTATAATGAACATGAAGAAGGAAGCTCTGAGACTCTTCACTCTCAAACAAACCTTCTAATATGATAAAGAAAGAGTGAGGACTTGGCCTGATCCTAGGGTGGCTCACAGGATCATTAAGAAAGACATTCCTGTGAGATACAAGAGCCAAGTTAAGAAGATCGTAGATGAAGTGATCTCAGTGGCTCTTGTAATAACACCCTGGGAGATTGTAGAGGAGTTCGAGAAAGCCTATAGAGCTAAGCAGCACCCCAAACGATGTTGGAGAATAGGGTGGTTAGGAAAGGCTTAGTCTATAAGAGGCTTGAGAACTTTCGAAAGGATGAGCTCAACCTGCTACTAGAAGGCAGACATCCTGATGAATTTGCCTATAGGCAGATCACAACTGTTGAGCTCAAGAATGGCAAACAGGCCAAGTTTGTCTCAGAGCTGTACGGACGTGAAGGATTATTCGAAGGTGAGGCTGAGGATCTATCCAAAGAAGAACAAATGACATTCCTTCAAGCCTACACCAGAGAATCCTATAGGCTTGTACGTGGGAAGTAGGTCTCATGGATGGGACAACAGCCCTGTGTCCAGTTCCCCAAGACAGGGCTCCCATCCATACTTAGCCAATCAAATCTCAGAGACCTCTTCCCAGGCCAGTGCTTATCAGGGTCAACTTCTGATCTGATCCAGAAGGAAATAGACCAACATTTCTGCCAACAATAAGTGGGACAATAAATTACTTAGAGGTTTTGGCTGCATTGGTTCAGGGGGAGTTTGTTGGACCAAAAGAACCAATGAGCCAAGATTAGGAAAACCTCTAAGTCCCACATGACATCACAACAAATGCTGAAGGCTTCATCAGCAGTTTGACAAAGACTGAAGACTCAATAGCTGAAGATCAAAGATCTGAAGAACAACAGCTGAAGATCCCAAGTACTGAAGACAAGTACTGAAGTCTGAAGTACTGAAGAATACAAGTACTGAGGACTTCAAGTATTGAAGACTCAAGTGCTAAGATCGAAACCTGAAGTACTGAAGAACTGAAGATCAACAACTGATGCACAAAGTCTGAAGACAAAGACTAAAGACATCAGCTGATGACAACTACTGAAGTCATCAGCTGATGAAACATCTGAAGATCAAAGTCTGAAGACCAAGTGCTGAAGCTTCAGAGTTTGTCACAATAGCTGAAGAAGTTGTCTTCAGTTGCTGTGATGGTTTTACTTTTCAGTAGTTGTAATTTTGTTTCAGTAGATTGTAAACTACTGAAGAGCTTGTTCTTCAGTAGTTGTAGATAAGTAGTTGTAAATGACTGAAGAGTTTGTTCTTCAGTCGTTGTAGTACTTTCAGTAGTTTCTTTTCTTCAGTAGTTTGTAATAAGTTAGAACACTTAGCATTTTGTAAGAAGATGTCAGCTGTATTTGTGAGAAGATGTCAGCTGTTTGACATCTTCAGTAGTTTAGGTGTTCTTTCAGTAGTTTGTTAATAACCGTTTGATGTCACTATCAAGTGACATCAGCATACGTCATTTTGCCTATAAAAGGTAGATGACCTAATTGTAATCCTGGCCGAAACTGTGAGTAATAGAAAATACCTTTTTGGCAGAATTATTCTCTCTCTATATATTTGTACTGTTACATGCAAAATCCTTGTGTTCTTGCTTGTAATTGCTAATTCTCGTGCTAAATCCACTGCGAATACAACCTAGTTGATCAAACTAGAGGCTGAGATCCTGTCATCTCGGGTCCTTCGGGAACCACTTTTTCAACTCTAGGCCTGCCTCTTTTGGGCCGCGACGCAGCACCAAGTCCAACCCGCAAGGCTTTAGATGATCTACCACCGGCCATCCTCTAACACACACCGAAAGATTCAAACACCAACATGGTCATTCAAGGGAACAGCTTAGTTTATGTCAAGTATAGTAAGTCCCTAATTACAGTGGCCAGTTATGATTAGCCACTTACTTTACTCTTCGTACCCCGAGCACTACCTGTCCTGACTACATCAGCATCTAAATCTACCAGCAACACATAACCACATAACATGCGCACATAATACCGGTTAACATTAAGAAAAGACCTGATGGCACGCGGCTACTCAGACTGGCATCCCTTCCCTTTCCATCCCATTTTCAGTTTAAGATTAGGTTTATTCTGAAAATTTACCCGTTTCACTTAAACTTTAGCTCTGATACCAACTTGTAAGGCCCCGTTCCCAGGACGCTTATAGCTGGTCAATCATCGCACATAAAACATATATTTTCATCCTCTTACATAAAAGCGTTACAGCGGAAACAAACCCATTCTAAGCCAATCTGCCATTTTCAACCTCCAAGCTCATCCCAACCCATTCTAAGACCAAATCAACCATCCTAAACCTTAGGAATGCATACCACAACACAATTCAAGCACACACAAGCTCGGAAACAAACTCCAAACGCATCACACGCAAACACATACAAATGGGTCAAACACACACACATAAAATGGTTTTCAGATGTGTTCCAGCCCCAAACCATTCAAAAACGTGTAAAAGAGGGGTCCTAGAACTCACACAAACTATCCCGAGAAGTAGAGCTTGATTTGACCCGCTACACGATAATTTTGCATGCTTGAATCCACCCGAACCAACCTTTCTCCCCTTTTCTCTTTTCTCCTCTTTTTGGCTGAATTCTTTGCAAGTGTGGGGGAGGGTGTGGGCTGCCCTCCCCTTTTAATTCCCCACTCTTCATTTTTTTCCCGTTTTGGCAAGTTTGGTCCCTCGACTTTGGACTTTATTTATTTTTTTCTTTCGTCGGCTTCAAAGAAAATTCCGGGCGTTACACCAAACTTGCCAAAACGGACAGAAATTTGGATGAGTGGGGGTATAAAAGGGGGAGGGCAGCCCACACCATCCCCATTCTTGCAAAAACTCAGCCAAAGGGAGGAGAGAAGGAGAAAAGGGAAAAAGGTTGGTTCGGGTGGATTCAAGAGAGCAAAATCGTCGTGTAGCGGGTCAAATCGAAGCTCTACTTCTTGGTGTTGTTTGTGTGAGTTCTAGGACCCCTCTTTTACACGTTTTTGGTCGGTTTTAGGGCTAGAACACATCTGAAAACCTGTTTTGTGTGTGTGTGTGTTTGACCCAATTGTATGTGTTTTCATGTGATGCGTTTGGAGTTTGTTTCCGGGCTTGTGTATGCTTGAATGGTGTTGTGGTATGCATTCCTAAGGTTTAGGATGGTTGATTTGGGATGAGAATGGGTTTGGATGAGCTTGGAGTTTGAA
>JABSNV010000053.1:0-85966 GCA_024085815.1 Flaveria linearis
ATGACTCTGAGCAAAGGAAACCAGGGTGCCAAAAACCACATCTGGTGGTGAGTGGAGCATACTAGGTATGTTATTCTCTCCCCATGATTCTTCTCATGAAGATGAGGGAAGTATGCAACTAACACTTCAGTACTTGCTTTCTAAGGTCTCCAACCTGGAAATCACAGGTGAAGATCTTAGAATCAAGGACTGCCACTCAGCAACTTGAGATTAACTCTTCAAGGCTAAACTAGCTGAGAAAGACGGAGAGGTCTGTTAGGCATGTACCAATCCAGGTCTCAATGACTTCTTCCTCTAGCTCATCTAGCTCTCAAGATGATGCTACCAAAAAGGAGAGAAGTTCAGAGACAAACCCTATAGAACCACAGACCCACTCATTTCCACCCAACAAATCATTACCCTACCTGAGTCATCTCAATCCTTTCTGGAGATTGACTCAAGGATGCTTCAAGATCTCTCAGACTGTTCACAAGTTGTATTGAGATCATCCCTAGAACAGCCCAGCCCCGACACCACACTTGCATACTTTGGGGCTGAGGAGCTTCAAAGACTGACTGCACCTTCTACCACTGTGGAGGAAGTTGGTCAACCTAAGGTCTTCATGGAACCTGAGATTAGCTTCGAAGGGGAAATGGGACTGATGGCCAGCAACTAAAACAGATGGGACAAAATCTGCAGCAGTCTCATCTTCCGAAGCTCTAGCTGAGGCTTCCGAAGTTTACATGGAAGCCTCGTAAGAACAAGACAAGTCTTCCGAGGCCGAAATAGAGCTGCGGAAGGCCTATTTCAGATGTCCGAGGAACTGACCATCACAGATGTCTGCTGAAATTGCATCTGAGGTGAGCAGGGAGGACATTTCTGATATACCTCCACCCAAGCACCAGCTGAACTTCTCTCTCAATCACAACCCTCCATCCAAGAACCACCACATCAAGCACAATCAAGACAAAGGCAAAAGAAAGTTGACTGCGGAAGAGCTTCAGGAGGAGGAGAAATTGAGAAGGCCAAAAAGAAAGGTCGATTTCCTACTGAGAAGCTGTTAGCTGCTAGCTCTAAGGCAGCTACAGCCAATCAAGAAGAAATCAACCTAAAGAGAAGAACAGCACTCATTGACCAGCTCATCAGCCTAGGAGCTGTCAATGAGGAAATACTCCTGCTACCACTAGAGGAGTTGTGACTTTGGAGAGGTCAACCAGGCTACAACAAGAAAGGGAAGCCAGGTTGGCCTTGGAGAAGAAGAAGAAGAGCAGAGGGAGGCAGCCCTGAAGCTGAGAGAGGAGAGGATCAAATTCCTACTCTCAAGAGGCTTCAGTCTTCCTGAACTGTCTCCACATGATGATGACATGATCCTGCTGCTCCACAACAAAGAGCAGGATCAAATGGAGAAGGAAAGAAGAAGGCTGCTAGGGAGAAGCTGAAGGTGAAGAGGAAGAGGGAGGAAGAGAAGGAGGTCACTGCTGCTAAGAAGTCAACTGACAAAGCCTGGATGAAGGACTACCTCCGGGCTCATGGCTTCTCTGGTAGGCAGGTGGACCTATGTCCGAAAGGACACTCCAGCGGATAGTCAGTGAAATAAAGGCTGACATCCGTTTGGGGAAAAGGAAGGAGATGTACAGGAGGATAAGGGAATGGTTTTCACCCAGCCACTCAACCACAGCCACAACCCACACCAGAACCAACCCCTTTTCCCATCAAACCTGAACCCACTGATGAAACCTTCACCCCTCAACCCACAACTCTAACCAAACCTACCACATCACCTCAACCACCCAAACTACCCATCCTAAAACCCAAGACTCACCCAAAACCACTAAACCTAAGCCTACCCACACAACCAAGATCATCCCCTCAGCCTCCTAAACATCTCTCCTTTGAAGAAATAAAGGAGTTCAAGACGAGGCTCATTACTGCACTACCTTGAGCATATCTCCTGTGAGGGAGAGCTTATTAACATCACCTATGTTGATAACTCTTCAAGCTCCCTCACCCTAGGCAAATTTCTTGAATTGCCTAGAGAAACCTTGGGCCAGGCTGCAAGACTTCTTGGTCTCAACTCCGATACCCTCAATGCTGAGGAGAAGAGACTAAGAAGACTGGTGACTCTGCTGGATACCAGGAAAGAGGACAGGATTTCTGGTCAATCTCCTGGACCTAGAAATGCAATAATCCAGTGGAGGTTCGATGAACCTTCTCACAACTTTGTTGTGGAAGGGAGAATGGTGAAACCAACAGGCTCAATGCCACTTCTCTACTACATCTCAGCAGATTTGATCTTGCTGAGCTTGCAGAGAAGCCATTCTCCAATCCCTCCAACTCTGAGACTGCTGCACACATCAGAAACCACATCAGCGGTCTCCACTTGGCTGAACGAAATAGAAGAGCCAAGATTGAAGAAGAGTTGAAGCTGAAAAGAGTGGAAGACAAGGAAAGATCAACCACCAAAGGCACAGCCTTTCTACAGATGGTGGAAGGTCCTGAATTGGAACCAATAGTTCGATGGGAATATGACTATACTTCCCATCAACTAACTCTTTTCAGAGGGCCACAACAGAGGGTACACATAATCCAAGGTGACAGAGTAGAGGTTCTGTCCACCAAAGATTTGTACAAGATTCTTAGCATCACAGCAGGAAAGAATGAAGACACTGATAACACCTGCTTTCCTTGGTGCTGAGAGCTTTGAGAAGAAGAGAGAAGTGAATTTTGGTAGCATCAGCCTAGGGGAGTTTGTTGGATCATGATAAGGCTGGTGCAACCAAATTCACTTCATAGTCATCTTTTGGTACTACATTCAAAGGCTTCCGAAGCTGAGCAAGAGATCTTCCGAGAGTCTAAGGAACAACAGCTGAAGACATCTTCCGAAGACAAAGTCTGAAAGAGCTTTCGAAGACAAAGTCTAATGAAAGAGCTTCCGAAGACAAAGTCTGAAAGAGCTTCCGAAGACAAAGTCTGATGAAAGAGCTTCCGAAGACAAAGTCTGAAAGAGCTTCCGAAGACAAAGTCTGATGAAGAGCTTCCGAAGACAAAGTCTGCTTCCGAAGACAAAGAAGACTCCAAGCCTCGGAAGAAGCAGTCTTCCGAAGTATAAGTGCCTTCGGAAGAAGTTATTCTTCCGAAGCACTTTATCCTTCGAAAGACATTGCTATGTCCAGCAGATAAAAGTATGGTCCCTGACAGTCCGCTGCAGACCTCTGATACAGCATGGCATCTTCCTAAAGAGCCATGTTGTTGACCATACTTTATTCTACTGTTCACCTTTTTATGTTAGTACATGTTACCAACTTTAGTTGGTGACAAAAGGTAAGTCAGGGGACATGTCCTGACTACCAACTTTCAGACAAAATGTCTGAAAGACCTCACCTAGAGTCTTGTAGTATAGATGTAAGGTTAGAGGTGTCCAGCTGGTATCAAAGTATATCCGGCTGTAGGTAGTATTATATATCTTCTCCCTGTAACTCTTTATGTAAGTGATTTGAGTCCAAGTGTCTTGTAATCCTTTGAGTTGAGAAGCAATATATAAAGTACCTTGAAATTTATCTGCTGTTAAGTTTTCTTACTGCTTGTTACTTGTTATATTGTGATCAACTCTTCATAGACTGCTTGCCGAGTGTTGATTCAAAGTGAGTTGAGAGAAAGATCACCCGAAATCCGATCCTGCAAGTTTGTTGTTTCTTACCTTTATCTAAAGAAGATAAAGGTACCTCAGCACTTGATCCGCAGTTATCCACTTTGTGAAGGTTCAGTTCTTGAAGTCCTTCATTCAGTTCAGCAATTCTTTTGCAGATAGTCTTTAGCATATTTGTTGCTTTGGAGGATACTGCAGCTTTGATTCTTCAAGAACTCAGGAAGACCAGTTTCAACTTGAACATTCTTACCAATGTTCAGTTGATCAGTATCATGTTCATCAGAATCATCCAAGTCATCATATTTATCAAAATCTGAGTCATTATGTTTAAGTGATTCTGATTCAGTAGATCCATTTTCACTCATCTCAGCTTCATTGTTGATGTTGTTTTTATATCAATTTTGGTGCTTGGCACAAATGATTTGACAAAGTGTTTGTCATTGTTTCAGGTAAGGTTGTGTAGTTATCATTAATAGGTGGTGCAACAACATTATAACCCAACCCATACCTATTCTTTGATTCAATATGAGAATTTAACAACTTCTCATATTGCTGAGATGAAAGTTGAAACTTCTGAAGTTTCACTTTAGTGGATGCATGATCAGCCATGGATTTTATTAAGGAAGTGGTCAGATGCTCAACTTGGGCTTTGAGGCTGTAATTTTCAGAAACATATTTTTCTAAATCTTTTGCAAAGAACTAATTTTGATTTGATATAATTATGTTCTCTTAAATGTGATTCATTCAAAATCATTGTTTCCTTTACTTTATCAGCCAATTATTGAGCATGGACTCTATATCGTTCAACTTCCTCAACACATGTTGATGAACATAACCTGTCTTTTATCTCTCTGGCCATAGGAGGAACTTTGTTTTCCATGTGTGCCATTAATGCTTGATTCTCTTCCAAGACTTCCTTTCATACATGCTCCAGTCACATGTTCCATCTTGAAGTATGATCAGTCCTGACTCCTTAGAATTGCTTGGTCCTGCTAATACATTTATGGCTGGTGGGATGTATTTATTAGCTGAGGTTGTCTGTGCAGAGATCTTTGAGAGGTTGATTGCTGATTCTGATATTGCTGTTGCTGCTGATGTTGATGCTGCTGATGTTGCTGCTGCTGAGATGATTGTTGGTTGCATTCTCTAGAGAAGTGTCCATAGAGATTGCATTTGAAACATCTGACTTTTGACTTATCAACTCCAATCTTTGATGTTTAACTAGCTACAGCCAGATTCTTATTTCTCCTCAGAAATTGCTTAGCTCTGTAAACAATCATAGCCATCTGCCATTGTAGATCCATCTCTTCTACTACATCAGGGGCAGTTCCTCCAAATCTTGCTGGCAGATGTTTGCTGATGTAAGTGAACTTTCAAGATATGCTTGAAAGCTAGAACTAAAAGCTGCAAAGGCTGCTTTTTGTTCTTCAGAATCCAATATCACAGTAATTGGTTCTGATTGATTATTTTGTTGAGAAGATTTAGTAGTTGCTGTATTGTCTCTTTGCTTAGCAGATCTTCCTTTTCCTTTTGGTTCTTACTTTGAGATGATTTCTTAGTTGGTTTAGAGGCATAGAAACTAACTTCCTCTTCATCATCACTCAAAGTACAAGAGTTATCACCTTCATTATTTGATATAAATGCACTTTCAGTATTTTTGGTTTCTTTGAAGTGATAAGGTGAGACATGAGTTCTCACACTCTTGTTTCTTGACTGTTCATACCATTTCAAGTGCTTCTACTTTAGCAACCAGAGTATCCAGACCAGTTGTCTTAAGATCTATGGTGTTCTTGAACATGGATACAGTTTGCTTCCAACTTTCAGGCAAAGTATGGAGCATTTTCTTGTTGAGTTCCTCAGTAGTATACTTCAACTCCAAGATGTTCATCTCACTAACAAGTTGCATAAATCTATGGAGTTGTTGAGGAATTGATTCACCCTCAATATGATCAAAGGTTTCATATTGTGATCTGAGGGTGTCTTTCCTGATGCTTCGGATCTCATCACTCCCTTCACAGAGAGTGTGGAGTATCTTCCACAAGGAATTTGTTGTTTTGTAATTCTCGCACCTGATTAAGATCTCTTCTGGCAAAGCCATACTAAGCAAACTGTATGCTTTAATATCGACTTTGACCTTCTTGACATCATTAGGTGACAAGTCCTTTGTGCTGATAGGCTGATTCTTGTCATTATAATCCGGCCCAAGAGTGGGTGGAATATAAGGACCCTCAGTGATGGACTCCCACAAGTCAGAATCTGTGTAGTTCACATGATTCCTGAACTTGATCTTCCAGGATTTGAAATCAGCTTTGGTTTCCAACTTCGGCGGTTGATAAGATCCTCCACTAAAAGTACTCATGATTAATCCAAAGTTATGAATCAAAACTTGAATGTTAAATAGACAAATCTATCAAAGACTCAGATCTAGTATTCAATTGATTTGAATATAGATCTAAATCAAACAAGCAATGAGAGAATGCTTGCTGAATGATAAGTCGCTGATTTAATTGTTTGAAAATCAATTAAACAATTTTAATACTGATAGATCAATTGATCTAAATCAATGAGCACCAAGCTCTGATACCACCTGTGAATCTGACAGGATCTCAGCCTGTCGGTTGATCAATTAGATTATGTTTGCAGCGGATTTAGCACATTAATTAGCAATTAAAGCAAGAACATAAAAGATATTTCAATTAAAAGCATAAACATAGAGAGAAGGTTCTGCGAAACAATAAATGTTCTATTGGTCGCACGTTTCGGCAATTAAAACTGTATGTTACCCATCCTTTTATAGGCGGCAAAAGGATGGGCTGATGTCCTTTTTCTGACATCAACAGAATATAAAAATTACAGCTGACAAAACATAAAACTACTGAAGATGTAAACAGCTGACATCTTCTTACAAAAGTTTCCTAAGTACTGACAAAAGTAAAACTACTGAAATCTTACAACGACTGAAGAACAAGCTCTTCAGTCGTTTATAACTACTGATACTATAACAACTGAAGAACATGCTCTTCAGTTGTTGTACAACTACTGAAACAAAATAAACTACTGAAAAGGAAAAACCATCACAACAACTGAAGAAGACTTCTTCAGCTGTTGTGACAAACTCTGAAACTTCAGCACTTGGTCTTCAGACTTTGGTCTTCAGATGTTTCATCAGCTGATGACTTCAATAGTTGTCATCAGCTGTTGTCTTCAGTCGTTGTCTTCAGACTTTGTGCATCAGCAGTTGTTCATCAGTTCTTCAGTTCTTCAGACTTTGATCTTCAGCACTTGTCTTCAGTACTTGAAGTCTTCAGTACTTGTGTTTATCAGTACTTTAGACTTCAGTACTTGTCTTCAGTACTTGGGATCTTCAGCTGTTGTACTTCAGTTCTTTGAACCTCAGCTGTTGATTCTTCAGACTTTGTCAGAACAGTTGATGGGGGTCTTCAGCAGTTGTTGTGATGTCATGTGGGACTTAGAGGTTTTCCTGATCTTGGCTCATTGGTTCTTTTGGTCCAACAAACTCCCCCTGAACCAATGCAGCCAAAACCTCTAATTATTGGTTGTCCCACTTATTGGTGGCATAATGATTGGTCTATTTCCTTCTAGATCAGATTAGAAGTTGACCCAGATAAGCACTGGCCAGAGAGGTAGTTTCAAGTGTTTGTTTGGCTAAGTATGGATGGAGCTCTGTCTTGGGGAATTGGACACAGAGCTGTTGCCCCATCCATGAGATCTACCTCCCACGTACAAGCCGGTAGGATTCTCGGGTGTAGGCCTGAAGAAAGATCATTTGTTCTTCTTTGGACAGGTCTTCGGGCACACCATCGAATAATCCCTCCAGACCGTACAGCACTGAGATGTACTTGGCCTGTCTACCATTTTTGAGCTCAACTGTTGTGATTTGCCTATATGCAAATTCGTCAGGGTGTTTTCCCTCCAACAGCAGGTTGAGCTCATCCCTATGGAAATTCTCAAGCTTCTTATAGACCAAACCCTTCCTAACCACCCTATTATCTAGCATTGAAAAGGGTGATTGGCCGGCTCTATAAGCTTTCTCGAATTCCTCTACTATTTCCCAGGGTGTTATTACAAGAGCCACAGAGATCTCTTCATCTACGATTCTCTTTAGTTGGCTCTTGTATCTCACAGGCATGTCCTTCTTGACTATCCTGTGAGACAGCCTTGGGTCAGGCCAAGTTCTCACCCTCTCCTTTTCATATTGAAAGGTTGTTTGAGGGTGAATAATCTCAGAGCTTCTTTTTGCATGTTCATTATAGAGGTAGAAGCAGCATAGCATTTGTCAATGCCTTTCAGCATTTCCTCATCATGTCGCCTTTGCTGCTCCTCCTCTTCTAATTTTACCCTCACAGTGTCCTGCTGTGAGGTGGGAGTGATGGTTTGTGGTTTGGCTTTGGGTAGAGGTATAACTGCTGAAATTGGCAGACTATCCTCCTCATCCTCCTCATCTTCTTCTTCTTGCAGCCTCAACACCCTTCTCTTCTTCACCAAGGGTGGATCATTGGCTGCGGGTTTTGATGGTGAAGGGGTTGGTTTTGTGGGTTTGTGGTTTGGTTGTTGGTGTGGGAATGTTGGCAGGCACTGCTAGCAATCTAGATATTAGAGAAGGCTTAGTCTGTTTTGCTAGAAGTGTCCTGTTCCCAGCACCGGCTTCAGAAAGGGCCTCTGCGACCAGTCCCTTAGTGAAATCACCAGCCGAACAGATCTTGGTGGTTATAGCCAAGATCCTGTCCCTGGTCCATGCTTTGATGTCAAGGACTGGTCTGCCCAAATACTTCGAAATGAATCTACTCATAACCTCGAGTTTCTTTTGATCCTCTTGGCTATAAGTAGACCATCGGTAGTTTATCTCTCTTCTCTCCATATTCCTGATCTCTTGATCTAGCAGGCCAGTATCCTTGTCAAAGCCTTGCCTGAACAGCTGTTCAATGACAGAGTCCATTGAACGGCTATGCTTAGCATCAGCCTCCTTGACAAGGGCTGCTAGATCAGGATCAGCACTCTCCCTCACCTCTCCTCTCTTTTGATAAGTGACACTGAAATCCTTTTGGATTCCAGTCACTTCTTTCTCAGCTCTCTCCTCCTCCTCCCTCCCCTTCCCCTTGGTCACCTGAACCTTCTCCCTCTCAACCACCTCCTTTCTACCTACCTCTATCTCCTCCTCTCCCCTCTTCCTCTTACCTTTCACTGAGGTCTCCCCCTTTTGGTTGCATTGGTTGGGGTTTAACTCTCAGCAAGGACTTTAGCAATAGCAACCTCCACCAGAGGTTGGATATGTGTGGGAAGCCTCTCATCAATGGTTTTCATCACAATTTCTGTGATTATGGGTGTGATGAGAGGCAGGGATTTCTGGAGGATAGCATCTAGCTGCTCAGGGGGTTCTGACCCTGAGAGCTAGTGCCAGAAGCAGAGGCTGGTGGCTGAGTTTGTGGGAGTGGCTCAGTGTATATGAGACCTTCGGGTGAAGGTGCCATCTGTGGGGTAGTGGTGGCAGATGGACTTCTATCCTGAGTCATTTGAGCAAGCAGCCCTTTGAGTCTGCTTATCTCATCCTCTAGGATAGTGTTTTGAGCTACTACATCGTAGAAGAAGCTCAGGTCATCATCAGCATGAGCTGAATCACCTGACCTCCTGACTGTGTCAGGATATACATGCTCTGAGTGTGGCTCAGTAGTAGCATGTGCCCCTTTGTATTGGTACTGGGGACTTCCAGCCTCCGGATTGGATCCATCATCGGCAGTTGCCTCTGGTGAGGTCTTATTGCTTGTACCAGCTTCACCCTGCTCATGTGCTGATGCAGGGGAAGTGGCAGCCTCACCAGATTGTCCTATCTCCCTAGCCACACTAGGAGATTGGACTTGTGATTCTCTGTGCTGTGGGCTCCCACCGGCACTTGTATCCACCCCCTCTTTGGTTGGAGTCTCCCCAGTTGTAATAGGTTTCTGGGGAGAGGGTGGAGTGCTCAGGTGGGTCAGCACTTTGGCAATAATTAGGGTTGGACTTTGTGGGCGGCTTCTGTGGGAGATGGGCTAGAAGCAGAGTGCACATGGGGAGGAGTGTGCATTTCAATGGCAGTCTCCTCAAGTGAGAAAGACCCCAGATGTGTAGGTGCCCCAGTTGTGGTTGCATCAGGCTCCTGTTGAGAGGAAATCTGTGCGGTTGTGGTGGGTGGAGTCATGGTAGCTGCTGGGAGAATCGAACCAGCAGCCACATCCTGCCTTTGTGTTGCAGGGGCATCCTCAGGGGACTCATTTCCCTGAGTAGCCTTTTTGGGCTTCTTGGCTTTTGGCTTGGTGGGGACTTTGGATTTGGAGGTGGAGGCTGTGGGTTCCTGCTGCGTGGGTTTTCGCAGCCGGCCAGCCTGTTTGAGTGTGTGGTCGGTGTTGTGCCTGGAGTATACCTCGGCTAGAACAGCCATGGCAGGGACTCCAGTGCCAACTAGTCCCTCAGCTTGAAGCTGGCTTTGGATGATGGCCATTATAAACCGAGGATACAAGATCCAACGGTTAGAAATGGGTTTTGTGGCCATATCCCTGAGTTCCCAAAATATAATCAGTGAAGTTTAGGGGTTGTTTCTCAAGGATAGAGTATAATACCTGTTGCCACCTTGTTGACATCTGGTCCCATGAAGAAGTTTTGGGAGCCAGACACACATTCACCATGTGAAAGATCAGTCGTTGGGGATCTAGGAAGTGTTTCTTCAACAAGGTGGTGGCTGAAAGGTCACCCTGATAGTCATTGGCAGTGAAGCATAGATCGAGGGCGCCTTTGGGGTAGGAGGTTGGGTAGGTGGCATCCTCCAGCTTTAGGGTTTCTCGAAGAGTAGCTGGAGTAATAACCACTGGGTGGTTGTTGACGGAGGACCGGAGAGAGACCTCGCCGTTATTCTCTCCGGTTTGGACGGTGATATTCGTCCAGAACTCCGCCAAGGAGTCGGTGTAGATAGTGGGGTTGAGGAGGAATGCCGTCTGGTATTGTGAGTCGGTCATCAGATCGACGGCATTGTGAAACTTGGCCCAGAATGGCGGTTTGGTGAGATGAGCGACACAGTTGTGTCGAGGTTTGAGTTGCATGGCCGCCATTAATGGTGTATGGGAATTTCAGAGGTTTTTGAAAAGTTAGGTCAAGTGAGAATGAAAAGCTCTGAAGGTTGGGTATTTATAGGGTATGGCAGAGGCTGAAAGAAAATACTGAAGGTTTGGTGTTAGTTATCAGTTGTTGAAACTACCGATGATGTGGTTTTAACCTTCAGTGGTTGTAACATCTGAGGACTTGGTGTTAGTCTTCAGTAGTTGAAACTACTGAAGTCTTGGTTTTGTCCTTCAGATGTTGTAAACGGCTGAAGACTTAGTCAGTCTTCAGTAGTTATAAACTACTGAAGACCTAGTTTTCATCTTCAGACGTTGTAACAACTGAAGACTTGGTGTTAGCCTTCAGTAGTTGTGAACTACTGATATCAGTAGTTGTGAACTACTGAAGACATGGTATTGCTTCAGTTGTTGTAAACAACTGAGGACTTGGTGTTAGTCATCAGTAGTTGTGAAACTACTGAAGACATGGTTTTGTCCTTCAGTTGTTTGGGTATGAAACAGCAGCTGTTGGCATCAGCTGAAGAATAAAATTACTCATCAGCTGTTTCCGTCAAATCAGTTGTTTCATGCTGACCTCCACATTTACTCATCAGCTCTTTGGCTGACTTTCAGATGTTTCATCGACCTTTCAGCTCTTGTGAATATTTATGCCTTCAGCTCTTGTGATCAGATGTTCACAAGTGCTGATGAAATACTCCAGAGCTGGTGAACAAATTTTGTCTTCAGTACTTATGTGAATTACACATCAGTACTTGTGAAAAAAATTTGTTCTTCAGTACTTATTTGTTTGAAAATGATACATCAGTAGTTGTAATCCACCTCACTACATCAGTTGTTTTCAACAAATAATGTACATCAGTACTTTGAAGCCTTTTAGTCTTCAGTAGTTGTGAAACTGCTGAAGATTAAATTACTCATCAGTACTTATATTTGACCTTTGCATACTAATGCTCATCAATACTTGTGAACTGAGAGCATCAGTATTGGTCAAGTTATTCGAGCTGCAGCATACCAAGCCTTAGTACCAAGTTTTGAAATGTGGCACTATCCAAAGGCTTAGTAAATATATCTGCAAGCTCATCAGCACTAGGCACAAACTTTGGATCAATCAGACCTTTTTCATAGCAATCCCTAATAAAGTGATGTCTGATCTCTATATGTTTGGTCCTAGAGTGCTGGACTGGATTTTTAACAATACAGAGAGCTGAAGCACTATCCATTAATAATGGAGTCTTAATCTCAGTAATGCCATAATCCAGAAGTTGGTTCTGAAGCCAGAGTATCTGAGAGGTACAACTTGCAGCAGCAATATACTCAGCTTCAGCAGTAGATGTAGCAATTGATGTTGTTTCTTACTCTGCCAAGAAACTAAACAATTGCCTAGGAATTGGCAACCCCCAGAAGTGGATTTTCTGGTGACTTTACATCCTGCATAGTCACTATCAGAGAAAGCAACTAATTTGCAAGAATGCCCAGCTGAATACCAAAGACCTAGTGATTGGGTACCTTGCAGATATCTAAAGATCCTTTTGACTGCAATCAAATGGGATTCTTTAGGTGCAGCCTGAAATCTAGCATAAGCACATGTTGAAAACATGATGTCTAGTCTAGAAGCTGTAAGGTACATCAAGGACCCAATCATACATCTGTAAAGGGTTTCATCAACCGCTTTACCTTTATGATCTACATCTAGTTGTGTGATGCTGCTCATAGGAGTGGAACAGAGCTTACAGGTTTGTAAATCAAACTTTCGCAACAACTCTTTGGTATACTTGGACTGATGGATGAAGATTCCATCATCCTGTTGTTTGATTTGCAAACCCAGAAAGTACTGTAATTCTCCCATAGCACTCATTTCAAATCGTAGCTTCATAAGCTTTGTAAATTCATCACACAACTTTGGATCAGAGGATGCAAAGATGATGTCATCAACATAAATCTGAACAAGGAGCTTATGTTGTCCCACAGTCTTGATGAATAAGGTTTTATCGATGGTGCCTCTAGTGAACTTGTTCTCTAAAAGAAAGGTTGAGAGTGTCTCATACCAGGCTCTAGGGCTTGCTTCAGCCCATAGAGAGCCTTATCAAGCTTGTAAACCCAATCAGGATGTTTATTGTCCTCAAAGCCTGGTGGTTGACACACATAAACCTCTTCTTTTATTTTCCCATATAGGAAGGCACTTTTGACATCCATTTGATAAAACTTAAGACTGTGAAAGGCAGCATAAGCTAAGAACAGTCTAATTGCTTCTAGTCTGGCCACAGGTGCAAAGGTCTCATCATAATCAATGCCTTCCTCCTGTGCAAACCCTTGAACAACCAGTCTGGCCTTGTTCTTGACAATTTGGCCCTTCTCATCTGTTTTGTTCCTGAATACCCATTTGGTGCCTATAGCACACTTACCTTTGGGTAATGGAACAAGCTCCCACACTTGCTGCTTCTTGAATTGAAGTAGCTCAAGCTGCATAGCTTCCACCCATCCATTGTCTCTTAAAGCAATATGATAGTTCTTTGGCTCTTGCTGACTGATGAAGAGAGCATAGAAGCAGAAGTTGGACAATTGATTCCTGGTTGAAACTCCAGCATGAATATCACCAATGATTTGTGAAGTGGGGTGATTCTTGAGCTCTTGATAGACTATGATATCCGTGCAAGTGTTTGTAGACCCATCAGCAGCAACAGATGGTGATGAAGATTCCTGAAACCATGTAGAGGATGGCAGCTCAAATGAAGTAGAGCAAGCAGAAATCTCATCAGCATTTGTAGTGGATAGAACTGCTGAGGCTACAGGAGCATCAGGTTCAGTGAACTCAGGCAGGTTGTCACTGAACCCGAAGAGGTGAGTACTGACTACATCATCATCAGTACCACCAGGTGGAGATCTGTTGACAGGCTCAACAGATGGAGGTTGATAAGGAACATATTGCAGTATGTCCAGATCAAACAACTCCACAGGGTTTTGTGGAATCTTGTCCTTTGGAGATTCATTGAACTTAACATGCAGAGTTTCTTCAACCCCCTTAGTTCTACAGTTGAAGACTCTGTATGCCTTGTAAGTTGATGAATAACCAACAAAATACCCTGCATCCACCTTACTAGCAAACTTATGGAGTGGGTTGCTAGTGTTGAGAATGAAACAAGGACACCCAAAGGCTCTAAAGAATGAAATAAGAGGGGCCAAATGATGAAGAACTTCATAGGGAGTCTTCATCAACCTCTTATTTACTAAGGCTCTATTCTGTACATAGCAAGCTGTATTGACAGCTTCAGCCCAAAAGGTCAGTGGCAGCCCTGAGTCAGCCAACATTGACCTTGCTGCTTCAATGAGGGTCCTGTTCTTTCTCTCCACCACTCCATTCTGCTCAGGAGTTCTAGGAATGCTAAACTGCCTTCTAATTCCCTTGGATAGGTAGAAGTCATCAAGTGTGTGGTTTCTAAATTCTGTTCCATTGTCACTCCTCACACACTTGACCTGTAGGGAATACTGCTTTTCTACATGTAACACAAAGTTCATTATTGTCTTTGCTGCTTCATCCTTGGAGTGCAAGAAGAAAGTCCATACAAACCTGGAGTAATCATCCACAATTACCAGGCAGTATTTCTTCTTTGCCATGCTCATCACTCTCACAGGACCAAAGAGATCCATGTGCAAAAGCTGTAAGCAAGCAGTGGACTTTGGTTCCTCTATTGAAGGGAATGAAACTTTGTGTTGTTTTCCTTTCAAGCAAGCAGTGCAGTCATCTTCACATTTGAACTCCTTCTGAGGCAATCCTCTTACTAGACCATGGCTTATAAGCTGATTCATGTTCTTGAAATTAACATGACCCAGCCTTCTATGCCATAGTGTAGACTCTTGAGGAGATACCTTGGAGAATAGGCAAGGATGGCCTTTTAGATCCATCTTTTTAGAAAGATCTAAGGCGTACACTCTTCCTGTCCTGTTGGCCTTCAGGAGAGTATGTTCATCCAATGCCTTGTCAATCAAACTCAGAACTTTGGATGACAGAATCCTACAGTTCTGGCTTGTGAAAAGGGCAACATGGCCTTTGTCACACATTTGACTGACACTCAAGAAGTTGTACTTGAGATTCTCCACATGGTTAACATCATCAAACCTTATTTCCCCATTGGAAACAAAGCCTTTTCCGATGATGTAACCCTTTGCATCATTGCCAAAAGAAACAAATCCCTTCTTTCCTTGAGAGTAGTCATTAAGAAGGGAGCTGCTTCCAGTCATATGCATGGATCCTCCACTGTCTACATACCAGATGCTTCTATGGCATGTTGAAGAACCCTGCAAACACAACCATGTGTTAGTTAGTCTTGGAGACCCAAACCTGCTTGGCTTTGGGTCTGTTCTCAGCTACAGGTGTAGCACTAACAGGTGTGTTATGAGTGACAGCTTGAGGTGAAGAAGATGGTACAGAAGAGGAACCCTTTGGCTTGGACTTCCTTTTCTGTGGTTTCAACATAGGAGCATCTAAGTGGTTGACTCTTCCCACTAGTTGCTGAACCATCATCACCAACTGTGTCTGATTTTGTGATAAAGCCTTCAGCTCTTCAGACACATTGGAGTTTGCTGATGATGAGTTCCTATGTTGTACCATCTTTTTCTGAGCAACCTCAGCTGTTGCCTGAGTAATCCCTACCTTCTTAGATTTAACTTTGGGCCTAGGGATTTCAGGCTTGGATGTTGCCAGTACAAACTTGGTTTCAAACTCATTCTTCATTTTATTGATGCTCTCAGTAATTTTCTCCTTCTGTTTGAGTTTGGAACCCCTTTTGTACCAACAATCATCAGTAAGATGATTGAACAAGCCACATATCTCACATGGCTTTTTCTTCATCTTATGCTGATCATCAGCTGAAGAGGATTTAACTGCTGAAGACTTGTTCTTCAGCTGTTTGTCATCAGTACTAGCAGTTTTCTTCCTAGTGCCTGCTTTCCTGGTATCCTCTCTAGCTGTCTTCAAACCTTTCCTACTGTTAGTTTTCTTCTCTTCAGTTCTAACAGTATTTGAGGTTTGAACTTCAGATGTTGTCACTTGCTCTCTAGTACCTTCAGTACTTCTAGTGACAACACCTGAGTTGATCAGCCGTTTGGTCATGTGACAGTCAGCATTTGAACCATCAGCTGTTGTAGCATCAGTGATTGGTTTTGGCATGAGTAAATGCTGACATCTATCTCTGATGATGCTGATACAGAGGATAGTAGGTCACATGATGAGAAGGATTGGTTATTGCTCTCCCCATCAGATTCAACTTCTGCTCTTGAAGTGAAGTCTGTAGGAGGAGCAGTGTGATTATAACCAATGCCAAACTTCACATTGGAAGCTGATTGCTTACTAAGAAGCATTTCAAAACCCTTGCATGATTGCACCCATCGATCACACTCAACTTGGGTGGTTGCAAGAGTTTCCTTGAGGTCTTTGTACTTCTTTAGAAGTACATCTTCCCTAGCTTTACTATCTTTGATTTGGCAGTTAAGCTTGTAAATCTCATCATTTTTATCTTTTAGAGCAACCTCAAAATCAGCTTTTCTTTTGGAAATAGTGTGCTCAAGCTCAAGATTTTTATCTATTAAAGCTACATTTGCTTCTCTAATAGAAGCAAATGCTGCTATGCATGATTCAGAACAAAGCTTGGCTTTTGCCTCAGTGGATACCTGAGATGAGGCATTGGATGATGACCCTTCAGCAGAATCAAGGGCCATCAGAGCAAGATTTCCAAAAGGTTGGTCACCACCATGTTGACCAGCACCTTGGAGTAGTTGTTCCTGACCAGATAGCTCTTCTGGTAGACTACTCCAGTCAACAACACTTGGGGTGAAAAGCTGTGTTGTTGAGGTTGTGTGTGTTGATGAGATTGGGAAGATTGAGGCTCAGAAGAGCATGAGGTGGTTGAGCCGGGGGTACTTGAGTTTGACTAGGCTGAGGCATGTAGTAACAGGGGTAAGTATATGGTATATGACCCTGTGGCACAAAATAAGCAGGTGGTGCTTGTGCTTGAGATGGATGGGAAGAACTGTAGGAAGGTTGCCCTTTGTGCTGTGAGCTATTGCTGGGAAAAGTCACAAAGGGTGCAGATGAGGTAGATCCAGATGATCTACACTCTCTTGCAAAGTGTCCAAGCCTTTGGCACTTGTGACACCTCAACTTGCTCTTGTCAAAACCAACTTTGGTTTTGCCAGAGTCCTGGGAATTTCCTACCAGTTCTCTTGTAGAACTTTTGAGAGCAGATATTTATCATTGCCATTTGGTTCAAAATATCCATCTCTTCCAGATCATCATCTGGAATGCCCTTCAAATCCTCCATCAGAAAACACAAGTTGTCACCACCACCTCCTGAACTACTAACACCAACAAAAGCTTGTTCTGAGTTGGTAGAGAAATCAATATGCTCATCATAAGAACTTTCTGATGAAGCATATTCTGACTCATGACTTATCAAGGCAGCATTACCTTGGACAAAGTCATCAGCGAGCTTGCCAGAAGAGGACAACTTCCTCTTTTGCTCTATCTCTCTCTCAAAAGTGAGCAACTTCCCATGAAGTTGGGTGAGAGATAGAGTTTCCAGAACAGCACTGGAGCGTAGGACAATGGTATATGTGTCCCATCTCTCAGGCAATGACCTGAGGAACCTGTTGTTCATCTGGCTTTTGGAGTACTCTTGTTTAACCATCTTTAGCTCAGAGATCAAACAAGAGAACCGCTCATATTGCTGGGTCAGAGTCTCACCCTTTCTATATGAGAATGTCTCATATTGTTGAGCGAGGATTTCCCTATTGTTTGCTAAGACCGAATCAGTTCCTCCAAATTGTTCCTTTAGAGCAACTCATAGGTCATGAGCAGACTCATGATGCAAGACCCCTGAATATATCTCGTTTGGAATGGCCATGGCTAAAATTCCATGGGCTCTAGCATCAATTTCGAACAGCTTTAGATCTTCGTCCGAATATTGTTCAGGTTTCTTTGCAACCTGTTCATTAGATTCCGGGACGCTCACCATAGGCTTGTATGGCCCATGCACCACTGACTTCCAACAACCAGCACTGTTGACAGCCAAGTGGTGTAGCATACGTCTTTGCCATATGTTATACTCGTTCCTAACCAGCATCGGAGGCTTGGTTGCGGAACCAGTATTGTGAGGATCATTGGTTGGTGTTGTCATCTCAGGTTTTAGTCAAGAACAAGTTTAAACACGACAAACGTAACTCAAAACCACCAAAAGACCTCAAGATTTTGGCCGGAAACAGCAGAAACTCACTCTCTATGGCTAACTCTTGCAAATTGCTAATTCAATCAAACAGAGAGATCAAAAGAGCCGTTTCAAATGATCAATAGTGAAATTGATCAATGATTAACTGGCTCTGATACCATTTGACAGGATCTCAGCCTGTCGGTTGATCAATTAGATTATGTTTGCAGCGGATTTAGCACATTAATTAGCAATTAAAGCAAGAACATAAAAGATATTTCAATTAAAAGCATAAACATAGAGAGAAGAGTTCTGCGAAACAATAAATGTTCTATTGGTCGCACGTTTCGGCAATTAAAACTGTATGGTTACCCATCCTTTTATAGGCGGCAAAAGGATGGGCTGATGTCCTTTTTCTGACATCAACAGAATATAAAATTACAGCTGACAAAACATAAAACTACTGAAGATGTCAACAGCTGACATCTTCTTACAAAAGTTTCCTAAGTACTGACAAAAGTAAAACTACTGAAATCTTACAACGACTGAAGAACAAGCTCTTCAGTCGTTTATAACTACTGATATTATAACAACTGAAGAACATGCTCTTCAGTTGTTGTACAACTACTGAAACAAAATAAACTACTGAAAAGGAAAACCATCACAACAACTGAAGAAGACTTCATCAGCTGTTGTGACAAACTCTGAAACTTCAGCACTTGGTCTTCAGACTTTGGTCTTCAGATGTTTCATCAGCTGATGACTTCAGTAGTTGTCATCAGCTGTTGTCTTCAGTCGTTGTCTTCAGACTTTGTGCATCAGCAGTTGTTCATCAGTTCTTTAGTTCTTCAGACTTTGATCTTCAGCACTTGTCTTCAGTACTTGAAGTCTTCAGTACTTGTGTTTATCAGTACTTTAGACTTCAGTACTTGTCTTCAGTACTTTGGGATCTTCAGCTGTTGTACTTCAGTTCTTTGAACCTCAGCTGTTGATTCTTCAGACTTTGTCAGAACAGCTGATGGGAGTCTTCAGCAGTTGTTGTGATGTCATGTGGGACTTAGAGGTTTTTCTGATCTTGGCTCATTGGTTCTTTTGGTCCAACAGAATCCAAGGATCTCAATTTAGGAATTATCAGTATTAAAATAAATCAAATCAATGATCGCGGAATTATCATCAATTGACGTTTAATTGTTTTAATGATTAACGATGAACACAAACACAGAAACACAATAAATGCGAACTCAATAATTATTCAAAGTATTTCATTAATTATCAAGTAATGATTACAAAAGAATAATTAAGAATGACTATGAACAATGACTTCTGTGAATCGAATAATGTTGATGTTGATGTGACGGCGGCTAGGGTTGCACGATAATGTAACTCTTTGACAGCCGTAATATTGATTGATTGTGTTCAACGAGATGTGAAACCTAGGACTCATATTTATAGACAGTTTGAGTTGGTTAAGGAAACACCGGATCTCTTAGGATTTGTTATTGATTGTGTTGACTTGTTTGACTTCTTGGTATTTGAAATCGCACAAGTATTCAGTTCTTCCGCAGGAGTCTTGTCGTCCGCAGGAGTTTTTTTCTTCCGTAGATGTCTTGGTCTTCCGTAGAAGTGTTGTTCTTCCGTAGGAACTCTGTCTTCCGTAGAAGTCTTCACTTCATGCAATCCTTGATCATCCGCACGAATCTTCACTTGTGATGCGGTCTTGTAAGACATATCTACGGATTAACAATAATGTTCATCCGTAGATGTTTCTTACACTTGGTCAATTTCAGGAATCCTACCAAGTATATTGATTTTGGCTGTCAACAGTCACAAGCAACACACATATATATGGGTTAATCTATAGATTCATTGCACTATATATATATACTGACTGTTACAAATATTAATTACAAGACTTGATCCAAGTTCTAAGCCTATACAAAATGATCTAGACCTATACTATCTAGATCCAACAAAATATATAAAGAAAATTGAAACTCTGGGGAATTAAAGGAACTTTCCTTCGTTATGAGTAAAAATTTAATAATTAATTATATATATTTTAAAACAATTTTATAATTTTTCCAAGGTGCCAATAAAAGTTTTATTAAATTAAGAGACTTAGGAAAAAAAATTTAAACTAAATAATTTTATTCATATTCTAGTTAAAGAATAATTTTTATATTAAATTTAACAATGTTTTAAATTTTCTGAAATAAAGATTTAGCCCAAAAACATATTAAAAATAAGGGCGCAGGGGCCCGGGTTCGAACCCGAGACCTCCTCCTGTCCCTTATGCTTGTGTCTTAACCATGGCCCAAGGCCTCACTTGTGTTTTAAAACCAAAACATTGTTTAAGTTATATTTTCAAAGAAAATCTCCAAATCCCACATGAACCCTAGAATCAAAATCACCCAATTGAACATACAAACGAGTATGTTAATCAACGAAAGTTTGGGGTTTTAATCCCCACATAAAACTGAATTCAAAGAGTATTTAATTACCTGTTATGAAGGTGGAATTTGATGGGTACGGGTTCGACTAAAGTTGCGGCTATGACATCCGCCACCAAAAGTTTCGTTATTTAACGTGGATTCCGTTAACTTTTCTTTGAACGTTCATTCCTCACCTTTATAAACTATTCGTGTGAATGTTATATTTGCTTTATCATCTTTTACACTTGCGTTCTCATCGTTAGTGTTATATCCTTAAAACCTTTACAATTGTCCTTATCGTTATCATTAAATATACCATTTTCATGTCTTATTATGGTTATTAATAAAACCATTTTTAAGTTACAAATATCATTATTTGCACTTTTATCGTTGATATAACTAGCCGATTAAGGTCGTTTTTAACCGAAACAAACTTGGGAACTCGGGGACTAAGTGCAGGGACCAAACATGACATTTTGCCAAACTATGGCCGGGTATATAAACCCCCTTCACCAGCCCTAGCCACCACATATCATCTTCTTCTTCATCTTCTTCTTCATCTTCTTCTTCTTCCATTTTCTCCACCTCGTTGCACTGAACCGCCCCGTTTCTTCGCGTTTTCACCAGCAAAGCCTCGGCAACAGCAGAGAATACTCCTTTCTTGCAGGTGACGACCTTGGTCATCCCTTTTCTTGCTCGTTTACTTCTGCACTTTTAGGGTTTCGGGTGCTCAGGGCCAACCCGAGCACATGAGGTCGCGTGGGTGCGTGTGTTGCCTTTCGGCGTGTTCTTCTTGTTTGTACATGTCTGAAATATGTTTCTGGAAGTCCTTGAGGTGTGAATCTCATGCATGGAACAGCCGAAGGCTGCTCAGCACTTCTACAGTCGCGATTTTGTTGTTCAGGCGACTGGGTCTGCCGTGAGACTGAGCCGTGAGACTGAGCCATGCGACTAGGTGTGTCGTGCGACTGAGACGTGCGACTGTGTGTGTCGTGCGATTGAGTCAGGGGACTATGTGTGTCGTGCGATTGATTCTATGCGGATGAATATGTGCGATTATGCGTGTGTCGCACGACTGAATGCTGAGTCGTACGAATGAAGGTTCAGTCGTACGAATGAAGCTGATTCGTGGGAATGAAGGTCGATTCGTACGTATGGATGTTGAGTCATGCGATTGAGGGATTGTGTGGTACGACTAAAGCCCGAATCGCACGAATGAAGGTCCATTCGTACGAATGTAGCTAATTCGTACGAATGAAGGTTGATTCGTGCGGATAGAGTGTTGAGTCGTGCGTCTGGTCCTGTCGTGCGATTGGAGTGGTTGTGTGTGAGTTTCTTTGTGTGTGTGGTGTGTTTTGTCGTGTGTTGTTAAGGTGACATCGACACGGGTACCGTTGCTAATGACGATCTTTAAAATCTACACTATCAAACTTATTAATGTTATTCCAAAGACAAATCAACATAACATTTTACAATTATCAAGAATTGATGTGCAACGCTAATATTTGCTAAGTATTTCTCTAATAACAATGACACTTTTACACAAATATCATTGGCAATGGCAACGATTCCTAGTACTTGGATCTACATAAGATCTAATACTTATGTCTATTTGTGTGTGTGTGTGTGTGTTACGCGCGACCGAACCAATGCAACCCGAACCGACCGAACGTTATTACTTACTTTATACGTATCATTAATGCTTAACAATAACTGTCAATAAGTGTTTGACCGTTTACTACATACAACATTTGGAAACTTTGATCATTCATACTTACCACTTAACAAGTGAGTTTAGTGGCCCCTTTTTATGCTTATACAATATTTCAATCATTTACAAACATGGGGGAAAAGTGTGCTCACCCACTTTCTTATGCTGTACAATTTACATACAATTTACATACTTGGAATCAACGTGATACTGTTTTGCGAGTACTTATCTGATACATACATGAGTCGCTGTGTGGTACTTTGTTTACAACCATTTAATTCTGGTTGGAACCGACGGATAGGTATTGGTAGTACTACTGGGTTGACACCCCCACCCATGCATGTTGGTATACTAGTTAGTACCAACGTGGCCAGGAACGGGCCCTTGGGTGAATATATTCTGACAAGATTCTGTGTGTACGTCGTTAGGTTTGGTTGTAAAGCTCATTGTTATGTGATATTGCTTACTTATGACTGTATGCACGGTATTCCACTATAATTATTTTACAGCATCAATTACTTATTTACTATTTATACCTGCGAGCTGACCAACAAGGTTTGTTGATCGTTTTGAACATATCTTTTCAGGTGACAATGCTAATTGAAGATCTAGGTGTGCTGCCTTAGTGGAGACCCTAGGATGCATTTTTGAGACTAAACATACCTGACAGACATTCATTTTGAATCATTGTTGTAGTCTATTTAACAATTTTCATACTTTTGATACTTGTTCCCGGGTTGTGGAATTACATTAAAATGTTAATATTTTGGTTATGTGAATCATTTACAAGTGTATGCTTATGGCTATGTTGTCGTGAATATTGACTAAACACGACACAAGTCTCCTTTGTGTCGGGTGTCGTCATGACACGCTTTATCATAAATTACATGTATTGCATCTCTATTATTAACAATGTGTTATGACGACCCCGTCTCGTTACATCTCTGTGTTTTCGCTCTCAGCGGGGGTGTGACAGACTGGTATCAGAGCCATTGGTTATAGAGAATTAGGCAATTCACTTGACCTATACTATAACCTAGGAACCTTCATGTAGAATGCATGCTAGGATTGGCTTGCATCTGATATTACATGTATGTTCCTCTATACTTGTTCTTTATCTCTATACTTGTTCTTTATCTATATGTCTTGTTATCTGGTCATCCTAAGGAAGGCAGTATTACTCTTAATTTTTCCTCACAGGGTGCCTTCTACTGGAATCTTCCATTCCTATGCGCACCGTATTATACTATTAGGTTGGGATACCCAACCTGAAGGGATATCCACATATCACGTGAAGCGTTGATCCCGGATATTGAGTCCGATCCTGAGATAGTTATGCTTGAGGTCCCGAAAGAAGAAGGTATAGGCAACTTTTATTAGACTAATTGAGCTTATGTGCTTGGATTCTATTTGTTTGACGGACTACTATTGGGATACTACTGAACATGGACATGAGACCTTACACGATCTGTGCACTATGAATAGTGTCGATACTGTGATGTTAGCTTGGGTAGGTGAAGCTAAGGGTGACCATGCAAGGCAAATTACCATTACGGGTGCACACGTAATTGCAATTTGCAGTGCATGTGAAGCCAGGCGAATCTTACCGTGAGGTGACGATCATAGTTAGTACAAGTCTTCCATTCTATACCTTAGGACACTAGAATCATAATTCTAGTAAGACCTTGTTAATGATGATAAAACATTAATGATCTCTACTATTTCTTAAGTCCTGTTCTACTTGGAGCCTTTATGGGATTTCAATTATGACATTAGTCTTACTCTTTATGAAACCTTAGTCCGCCTAGCATTTCAGTAACTATAGGACTGACAAAATGCTTAGAATGAATGTGAACTTCAAAGAGTTGTAGAAAAGTGATAATATACTCTACACATACATTACGTTGTTCATGGGATGATGTTAAGGAAAATCGGATGTCATGTAACCGTTTAAGCATCGTTCTCGGTATATCGTAGATGTGGTGGGAACGCTGCGGGGAACCCTATATATAAGCATCACCGGTATACTAAGAATGTGCTTGAACTGGGCTACATGATGATCTTGATTGACCAAAGCATGAAATGTTGGAACTTGATGAGTGCAGTTATACGTGTATCTTAAAGTGACTAAAGTTTATATGTTTACTCCTTTTATGATTAGAAAATGCCGCCTCGAAGAGTCACCCGCAGTACAAATCACGAAGGTAAGACCCCACGGAGCAGAGGGAGAGGTAGGCTACCAAGAACAGGTGGTGGTCCCTCCGGCAACAATCAGGGGACTGAAAACCCCGACATAGCTTCCATGATCGCTCAGCAGCTAGCCGCACTGATTAAATAGTGACTCAAGTGAGCGACACTCTTCTGAATCATAACCTCCACGGGGATAACGATACTAACAATGAGCATAACCAAGGAACAGGGGAAGATACTGCGAATGGTGGAACATCTGGTAATGAAACTGGGGTTGTTAATACTAGGCGGGGATGTTCTTACAAGGAGTTTGTGGCCTGCAAACCGAAAGAATTTGATGGGAAAGCTGGAGCGATAGCTCTAACTAGGTGTCTTGAAAAGATGGAGGCCGTCATTGATATCAGTGAATGCTTAGACAGCCAAAAGATTAAGTATGTCACGTGTTCACTACAGGGCAAAGCACTAACTTAGTGGAACACACAGATTCAAGCAAGGGGAAGAGAATCAGCAATGCAGATGACTTGGGACGAATTTAAAGCATTGATCACTGAAGAATACTGTCCACTCAATGAGATGTAGAAGTTGGAGCAGCAGTTCTGGAATCATGCTATGGTAGGAGCTGGGCACGCAGCTTACATTGATCGTTTTCATGAGTTGGCCAGACTGGTTCCACATCTAGGGACTCCGGAATCCAAGAGGATCGAAAGGTACATTTGGGGACTTGTGCCTCAAATCCGGGCAATGGTAATAGTAGCAGCCCCTCCTACTATTCAGAGTGCGATTCTGAAGGCTGGTATATTAACAGATGAGATGGTGAGAACTGGGAATCTGGGGAAAGGAGCTGAAAAGAGGAAGGATGTTGGAGAAGCAAGCAGGTCGAGTATAGGGAAGTTTGACAAACGGGCCAAGACAACCAGAAATTTTGTGGCCGTGACGCAGGGCAAGAGAGAGTATGACGGACCGCACCCCAAATGTGATAGGTGCAACTATCATCATCCCCCAGCAATGTCGTGCCGGGTGTGCGTGAACTGTAGACGTCCGGGGCATCTAGCGAAAGACTATAGAGTAGCACAAAATCTGGTGGCACCAGTCAACGCAGTTAACCCCGCCGGGAATGCCAGGGTCTGTTATGAGTGTGGAAACCCAGGTCACCACCGAAACATGTGCCCCAGACTGAATCGGGTGATGCGTCAGCAAGGAAACAACCAACCACAAGTGATGGCCATGGCTGGTATTCAAGGCCAAGGAAATCAAGGAAATGCTGCCAGAGGACGTATGTTCGTCATCGCAGCAAATGATGCCCTTCAGGACCCGAATGTTGTTACGGGTACGTACTTGCTCAATCACCACTTCGCATCTATATTGTTTGATAGTGGGGCAGACAATAGTTTCATATCCTCTGAATTTGCTCACATGCTTGACTTGAACCCTAGTAGACTAGAAACTAGCTTCTCCGTAGAAATGGCCAACGGTAGAGTTGTACAGGCCGATGAGATTATTAGAAAGTGCTCCATGACATTAGAAAACCATGCCTTCGATATAGACTTAATACCTTTTGAGCTGGGAAGTTTCGATGTGATTGTGGGAAGTTTCGATGTGATTGTGGGAATGGATTGGTTGTCGAAACACGGAGCTGAGATTGTCTATCGGGAAAAAGTAGTACGAATCCCCATGCCAGACTGGGAGGTACTCCGGATTCAAGGAGAACGACCGGGGAGAACCCTAAAGCTTATTTCTTGCATGAAGACACGTCGATGTTTACGAAAGCAGTGTTACGCGTTTCTGGCCCATGTAGTAGAAAAGAAAGAAGAGGACAACAAGTTGGTAGATATTCCTGTAGTACGAGATTATCCGGATGTATTCCCTGATGACTTGTCGGGTTTGCCTCCTCCACGTCAAATGGAATTTCGTATAGAGTTGGTTCCTAGAGCTACGCCGGTAGCAAAACACCGTATCGGTTAGCACCATCAGAAATACAAGAGTTATCTAGTCAATTACATGAACTACTAGAGAAGGGTTTTATTCGGCTGAGTCACTCACCATGGGGAGCACAGGTATTGTTCGTCAAAAAGAAAGACGGGTCGTTCCGTATGTGCATTTATTATCGCAAGCTGAACAAATTGACTGTGAATAATCGATATCCTCTTCCCAGAATCGACGATTTGTTTGATCAGTTGCAAGGAGCCTCGTATTTCTCCAAGATCGACCTTCGATCGGGATACCATCAACTAAGGGTTTTCGAGGAGGACATACCGAAAACAGCGTTTAAGACTCGTTATGGGCAATATGAGTTCTTAGTCATGCCGTTTGGACTGACTAACGCACCAGCTGTGTTCATGGATCTGATGAATCGAGTGTGCAAACCTTACTTGGATAAGTTCATTATCGTATTCATAGACGATATACTTATCTACTCTCGATCGAAAGAGGACCATGAGGAACACCTTCGGGCAATACTGATTCTATTACAAGAAGAAAAACTTTTCGCCAAGTTCTCGAAGTGTGAGTTTTGGTTACGAGAAGTGAAGTTTTTAGAGCATGTGGTGAATGAAAATGGGTTTCATGTAGATCCCGGTAAGATTGAAGCGGTGAAGAAATGGGATACACCCCAGACACCTTCAGAGATACGGCAATTCTTAGGATTGGCCGGATACTATCGACGCTTCATCGCGAATTTTTCAAAGATCACTCAACCATTGACACTGCTGACTCAGAAAGACAAGAAGTTTGATTGGGGACACGCATAAGAACAAGCATTCCAAACACTGAAATAAAAGTTATGCAATGCACCGATATTGTCCCTCCCTGACGGAACCGATGATTTTGTGGTGTACTGTGATGCTTCACATCAAGGATTGGGTTGTGTGCTAATGCAGAAGGATAAGGTGATTGCCTACGCCTCACGACAACTTAAGGTGCACGAAAAGAACTATACAACTCATGATCTGGAGTTGGGTGTTGTGGTATTTGCACTTAAGATATAGAGGCATTACTTGTATGGAACCAAATGCATCATCTACACAGATCATAAGAGCCTTCAACATATCTTGGATCGGAAAGAACTCAATATGCATCAGCGACGTTGGGTAGAGTTACTTAGTGACTATGATTGTGAAATCCGGTATCATCCGGGGAAAGCAAAAATGGTGGCTGAGGCTTTAAGCCGCAAAGAACGCGTGAAACCACTACGTGCTCGAGCGTTGGGATTGACTATTCAAACGAATCTGAAAGCTCAGATCCAAATTGCACAAAGTGAGGCATTGAAAGAAGAAAATCTTGCCGGAGAAGAATTCCGAGGGTTGGATAAACAGATGATTTGCAAGGATGATGGTATACAGTACTTCATGGATCATATATGGGTGCCCAAATGGATAGATATTCATACCCTACTCATGGATGAAGCACACAAGACATGATATTCTGTTCATCCTGGTGCAGACAAGATGTACTACGATCTTAAAGATCTGTACTGGTGGCCAGGCATGAAGAAAGACATTGCTACGTTTGTGAGCCGATGCTTGATATGCTCAAAAGTTAAGGCTGAACACCAGAAACCATCGGGATTATTACAGCAATCTGAAATTCCCGAGTGGAAATGGGGGAATATAGCCATGGATTTTATTACCAAACTCCCTAGAACAAGTAGCGGGCATGACTCGATATGGGTTATAGTAGACCGTATGACGAAGTCAGCTCATTTTTTACCAATCCGAGAGGATTACAAGATGGATAAATTGGCGAGATTGTACATAAAGGAGGTCGTGACAAGGCACGGAGTGCCGGTGTCGATCATATCTGACCGTGACAGCTGATTTACTTCACGATTTTGGCAGATTTTGCAGAAAGCGATGGGCACTCGATTAGATATGAGTACCGCCTATCACCCATAAACAGATGGTCAAATTGAACGAACAATACAAACGTTGGAACACATGCTCAGGGCTTACGTAATCGACTTTGGTGGTAGCTGGGACACTCACTTACCATTGATTGAGTTCTCTTACAACAACAGCTACCATACGAGCATTGGGTGCGCTCCATTTGAAGCATTGTATGGAAGGAAATGTAGATCTCCAGTTTGTTGTGCATAGATTGGTGAAAGCCAGCTGACAGGCCCAGAGATCATTCAGGAAACAACCGACAAGATTTTCCAAATCAAAGACAGACTAAAAGCTGCTAGAGATCGCCAAAAGAGCTATGTCGACAACCGTCGGAAGCCTCTAGAATTCAATGTTGGGGATCGGGTTTTACTCAAAGTCTCTCCTTGGAAAGGGATCGTTCGATTTGGAAAGAAAGGGAAGTTAGCCCCAAGATACGTAGGACCATTCGAGATTACAGAAAGAATCGGTCTGGCGACTTACTGATTAAGGATGCCACAAGAACTTAGCGGTGTACACGATACATTTCACATATCAAACCTCAAAAAGTTCCTGGTGGATGAAACTCTACATGTACCAATTGAGGAAATAAAGATCGACGAGAAGCTTCATTTTATCGAAGAACCTATAGAGGTCATGGACCGAAAGGTCAAACGATTAAGGCGTAGCAAGATACCGATCGTCCGCGTGAGATGGAACTCTAAACGAGGACTAGAATTCATGTGGGAAAGGGAAGATCAGATGAAACTCAAATATCCACATCTATTCGAGGATGACACTCTTGGACCTAACACCAGTTGAATTTCGGGACGAAATTCTCTCAACTGGGGGATACTGTGACATCCGCCACCAAAAGGTCCGTCATTTAACGTGGATTCCGTTAACTTTTCTTTGAACATTCATTCCTCACCTTTATAAACTATTCGTGTGAATGTTATATTTGCTTTATCATCTTTTACACTTGCGTTCTCATCGTTAGTGTTATATCCTTAAAACCTTTACAATTGTCCTTATCGTTATCATTAAATATACAATTTTGATATCGTATTATGGTTATTAATAAAACCATTTTTAAGTTACAAATATCATTATTTGCACTTTTATAGTTGATATAACTAGCCGATTAAGGTCATTTTTAACCGAAACAAACTTGGGAACTCGGGGGCTAAGTGCAGGGACCAAACATGACATTTTGCAAACTAGGGCTAGGTATATAAACCCCCTTCACCAGCCCTAGCCACCACATATCATCTTCTTCTTCATCTTCTTCTTCTTCCATTTTCTCCTCCTCCTTGCACCTAACCGCCCCGTTTCTTCGCGTTTTCACCGGCAAAGCCTCGGCTACAGCTGAGAATACTCCTTTCTTACAGGTAGACGACCTTGGTCGTCCCTTTTCTTGCTCATTTACTGATGCACTTTTAGGGTTTCGGGTGCTCGGGGCCAACCCGAGCACATGAGTTCGCGTGGGTGCGTGTGTTGCCTTTCTGCGTGTTCTTCTTGTTTGTACATGTCTGAAATATGTTTCTGGAAGTCCTTGAGGTGTGAATCTCGTGCACGGAACAGTCGAAGGCTGCTTTGCACTTCTGCAGTCGCGATTCTTCTGTTCAGGCGACTGGGTCTGCCGTGCGACTAAGTCGTGCGACTGGGTGTGTCGTGCGACTGTGACGTGCGAATGTGTGTGTCGTGCGATTGAGTCAGGCGACCGTGTGTGTCGTGCGATTGAGTCTATATGGATGAATGTATGCGATTGTGCATGTGTCGCACGACTGAATGTTGAGTTGTACGAATGAAGGTTCAGTCATACGAATGAAGCTTATTCATGCGAATGAAGGTTGATTCGTACGTATGGATGTTGAGTCGTGCGATTGAGGGATTGTGTGGCACGACTGAAGGCCGAATCGCACGAATGAAGGTCCATTCGTACGAATGTAGCTAATTCGTACGAATGAAGGTCGATTCGTGCGGATGGAGTGTTGAGTCGTGTGTCTGGTCCTGTCATGCGATTGGAGTGGTTGTGTGTGAGTTTCTTCCTATGTGTGGTGTGTGTTTGTCGTGTGATGTTAAGGTGACATCGACACGGGTACCGTTGCTAACGACGATCTTCAAAAATCGACACTATCAAACTTATTAATGTTATTCCAAAGACAAATCAACATAACATTTTACAATTATCAAGAATCGATTTGTAACGCTAATATTTGCTAAGTATTTCTCTAATAACAATGACACTTTTACACAAATATCATCGGCAATGGAAACGATTCCTAGTACTTGGATCTACATAAGATCTAATACTTATGTCTGTTTGTGTGTGTTACGCGCGACCAAACCAATGCAACCAATGCAACCTGAACTGACCGAACGTTATTACTTACTTTATACGTATCATTAATGCTTAACAATAACTTTCAATAGGTGTTTGACCGTTTACTACATACAACATTTGGAAACTTTGATCATTCATACTTACCACTTAACAAGTGAGTTTCGTGGCCCCTTTTTATACTTATACAATATTTCAATCATTTACAAACATGGGGGAAAAGTATGTTCACCCACTTTCTTATGCTGTAGAATTTACATACAATTTACATACTTGGAATCAACGTGATACTGTTTTGCGAGTACTTATCTGATACATACATGAGTCGCTGTGTGGTACTTTCTTTACAACCATTTAATTTCGGTTAAAACCACGGATAGGTATTGGTAGTACTACTGGGTTGACACCCCCACCCATGCATGTTGGTATACTAGTTAGTACCAACAGTGGCCAGGAACGGGCCCTTGGGTGAATATATTCCGACAAGATTCTGTGTGTACGTCGTTAGGTTTGGTTGTAAAGCTCATTGTTATGTGATATTGCTTACTTATAACTGTATGCACGGCATTCCACTACAATTACTTTACGCATCAATTACTTATTTACTATTTATACCTGCGAGCTCACCAACAAATTTTATTAACCGTTTTGAGCATATCTTTTCAGGTGATAATGCTAATTGAAGATCTAGGTGTGCTGCCTTAGTGCTGACCCTAGGATGTATTTTTGAGACTAAACATACCTGACAGACATTCATTTTGAATCATTGTTTTAGTCTATTTAACAAATTTCATACTTTTGATACTTGTTCCCAGGTTGTGGGAATTACATTATAATGTTAATATTTTGGTTATGTGAATCATTTACAAGTGTATGCTTATGGCTATGTTGTTGTGAATATTGACTAAACACGACACAAGTCTCCTTTGTGTCGGGTGTCGTCATAACACGCTTTATCATCAATTACATATATTGCATCTCTATTATTAACAATGTGTTATGATGATCCCATCTCGTTACATCCCCCTGTTTCCGCTCTCAGCGGGGGTGTGACAGCGACTGTGGTGACCTTGGTTCAAGAGGTTTGGGTTGATAATAATAAAATTCTTTATACCAGTAGCTTCGAATGATGAAGATGAGTGAAATCCCTCTATCAATTTCAGGTTAAAGTGTGCGGGGATTGTGGTTCGACTAGGTTGCAGGTTTGGTGTTTTCACGAGAGTGTTCTTAGTGATTAAGTTGTTTTCCGGTGAAATTAGAGATGTGTTTAGTTTAGAAACATCCTTAAGATGATTAACTATTGTTTAATTTCACATGATTGCATACGTTTCAAGTCGATTGATGTTGAGCTTTGATGGGTTCGGTTTCAGTTGTAAAGGTTCACCATTTATTGTCCAAAACTCGAATTAACTTGTCCATTCGAGTTCGAAACGTTCCCACAAATGGATTGGTACCATTTGGGCTTAAAATCGAGGGTGATAATGGTGTTTTGGCTGGCCGGAGCTCGGCCGGAAGTTGGCCGGATCTCCTGCCGGAAATAAGGGTAGGAGAGGGGGGGGTGGGGGTTGGTTTTTAAATAATTATAGCTTTAGCCCCTGGGGTTTAGGATTTGTTTGTTTGCTATCAAAACTTTAGTATTTGTTTGAATTAAATTATAGTTTTAGCCCCTAAGGTATTAAGTTTTATTATTTTATGCACAAACATTTAATTACAAGTTTTAAAATAATAAGACCTATATTATTTTTATTTATTTCAAATATTAGTACTTAATATGATTTTCTTATTATTATTAGGATTACTATTATTCTTATTATTATTATTATTATTATTATTATTATCATTATTATTATTATTATTATTATTATTATTATTATTATTATTATTATTATTATTATTATTATTATTATTAGTATTATTATTATTATTATTATTATTGTCCGACATTTAATTACCTCAAAATTTTACAAATGAATCCTCGTGATTGTATTATTATCAATCAAACTCTTACAAGAGATAACGTGATTAATTTTTATTTAACGAAATATTAAAGGTTACAATTGTGGTGTGTTGTGATGTGATGAAGACATTAGGATGTTCTTATTATGAAAAAAAATGTCATTTTGAGAGTGAACTTGTTTTTCCCAAAAGGTTATAGCAAAGACAAAACAACAAACAAAACTAATTATAGAACTTTTTTGCAACAATTTTTTTTTCTTCTAGTTATCTTATAAACTTGTAAATGTAAGGATTTGAATCCATACCATTGTTATGGGGACAATCATCAATGTCACTATTTCATGAGATATTATAGATTTGCTTAAGGATTAACTCGCTTCCTTTATTCTAATGAATAAAAAACTAAGAGGACACATGGTGAATTCTTATAAGTTCAATTTATGATTTTTTCGCTGATTTTTGATCAACCCTTAAATTTGTCAATTTTTTATGTGAAATATTATTTTTTCCTACCTTGATTCGCCGGTTGATGATTAGAGGATTTTCAAATCCACATGTAGTTTACTTTTCTGTATTACATCATAAAAATTAGGGTTAATATTTATTATTTCAGACATGTTTTGGTTAGTATCTATGGACTTCTCTTTTGCATCAAGGCTAATGTTTAATAATTTTCATTATTTAACTCGTGTACTACATAGGTTTAAAATTTAATTTAATTAATCAATAATTGTTACAAAAGTGAATTGTGGGATTTGGAGATTTCATACATATCCTTAATCTATAAGTTACACAATTTGTTTACTCACTCGTATTACTTTACACAATTTGTTTTATCCTTCATGAGTTTAATTTGTATTTTAGAAATCTTGAGCAAACATGTAAAAAACACCATTGACTTGGATATGTACGTTTTCTCTCTTGTCATACTTATATTTGATTTTATCATTAGTCTTGATATTTACTATTCATATCGATCAAAAGAAATAATCAGTATAATTTAGACACAAACTGAACTTCAAAGATTATTTTGTCTTAAATGTATATGTGACCCTCCATGAAAGCAATAATAGAGACACACAAATGAACATTGACAGAGAGTGGGGTCAAAGCTAATTACTCAAAAATTGGAAGATGGATAAACGCATGTTAGCCTGTATGATTTGGGGTGAGTGGACATTTGAACATGCTAATGTCGTCCAGACAAGTATACCTATATATCCCTCTAATTAATCTATTTAATCTTCACGCTGGCAAAGATGCCTGTACACTCTTTAACCTCCCTTAAAACACCTATATAAAATATTGTTTAATAATTTCAACATACAACATATTTACATCTCACTTAGGTTTGTTTATAATGTTTTTTTTTAAATTATGGATGACATTATAATGTGTTTTGACTCTTACCGCTTTTTATTTTGGTTTAATAACAGAGAAAAAATTGAAGCGGAAACTAATATCCCCTTTACTTTCTCTATATAGTTGGTTTAACCATTTAGTACAGATTTAACTATTATCCGGAATTAATTAGAATAATTAGGTGTCCGAAGAACTTAGATTACAACTCATAATTCTAAGAAATTTAGAATGAAAGACTAAATGTTTCATTAATATATATTATAGAAGATGACCATAGATCGAATTATTGTTTATCAATATTTAATTCATTCACATCAGGTAGATGTGAGTGTCTGAGTTTGAATTTAGAGATGTCATGTGTATATATTTTTATATGGAAATTTCAGTTAAAGTTTTAAAGATTATTTTTACACGTAAATTAAAAAAAAAAAGTATATTATGTATTTGAGGTAAGTTATAACTATAATGCATTTTGTAGTTACAAAGGATTCCAAAACCTAACATCTATCATGTACTTTCCAATTACTTATTTTGTTTTAATCTATATATATTGTACAAATTATTTTTAGTTTTAAACTGTATCTAGATTTTGTTTGAGGAAAATATTAATTACTTGCTCAAAAGATCTATCATCAATTCCACTAGATTTGTTATTGGTTTCTCTAATAATATCTCCAGGGTAACGCTTCAAACTCTTTCATCCTTAAGAAATAAACTCATTTCCTCTCCGGTGCGAAAAGCTAGAAACACCTAAAAGTACAAATATTTATCACCATTTTTCTATTTTTAATAACCAACTTATTAGTTATTAGTAAACTACTAAAATTTTAACTTCTAATGATTTAACTGATAAAAATGTATTTAAAAATATAAATAAAATATATTTACGTATTATAAGATTGTGAGATTTTAAATTTGGAAATTTAAAAGCTACATAATATTTGAAATTTATGTATATGTATACGTATATATATGTATGTATGTTATATATATATATATAGTTAGGATCTTTTCAGGACTTCTAAAGATCGTGAGAACTTCAAGAATCAATCTCAAACTTTGATTTAAATAAACTTTATTGTTTAGTTTCATTTAGTAAAAGGTCAAATAAGAATTTGACTAGCTATTTTGTTTGTAACTCCCCTAATTGTTCTCCTTTTTATTAGGAAACGTAGATTATTTTTAAAATTTCATTATTAATTCTTTTAGAATATATTATCCAGACATATAATATCACACAAAAAAAACATACACATTAAACTCTATTTCTCTGTCAATATCAAAATGGAACATAAAAGAAGAAGAAAAAATCGATGGTGTTTGAAAGCGAATAAAAAACACAAGTCATTAGTGTTTGGTTTGAAAGTGAAGGAGAAGCATAGATTGATGGGTGCCCTCTTCCATTGTGTGAAGAAATAAAAACAATATGAGGAGCAAATCCATGATTATTCATGATTGTATTTTAAAATAATTACGACGCATCAAGTAAGTGCTCAATTTGTATATATTTGTTTTATAACTCTTTTTCTACAACTATATCTAAAAGTTTAGATCTATGATCTGATCAACTAGAGTTTTTGGATAAATATTTGATGTTACGTTTTGAAATTTTTGTTTGCATTGAAAGAATTATTTATATTTTGTTAATATTAATCAATAGTTATATGGATTTTTTTCTATCAATCGATTTTGAGCATCAGTGTTGTTTTAATCTTTTTAATAGATTATTGTTGTCACTATGGATGAAGTGATGATATTGGTGTGAAAAGTTTGAAGAACTTATAATAGATGGTGAAATCAAGTGGGATATAGCAATAATGATCGGGGAAAATGTGATTACGCAGTGGAAGGTTGGAAGATATATATCTTTTATTTACATGTAAACAATATCTATCTAGGAAAATATGATTACGTAGTGGAAGGTTGGAAGACATTTATATTCTATTCATGTATAAATAATATTGTACCCTCATTTTACACGTATCTAAGTTAACTATCTGCATATATATACATAATGTATATCCTTGTTTTACACATGTAAAAACTCTTTGCAATGCAGTTATTGAGATGTAGATTAAAGACATGTATTGGTTTGAATTATGTGTTAATAATCAATTCACACATGTGTTATAAATTTACATATTTGTTAATAGTCACTTTACACATGGGGAAATTAGTAAAAAAATCGTTAACTGTCATCTTAGGTGTGTACAATGATTATTTTATGATAATTGGTTTACGTATATGTAAACAACTAAGAAGCTCATTTACATGTGTATATTATCATACTCTGTACATATGTGTATATTTACATATATGTAAATCTGGTGTACAATAAATTTATAAGATGAGAAAGGATAAACTAATATAAACACCCATACACATATATATACTTGCTCAATGTAATTTAACACATATATAAATTTTACTATAAATCACTATAATTTTCACACAAATAATGCATGTTCTTCACGGCATAACACATGTGTACAAAATTCAGTTTACTAACCAAACCAAAATTTGAAAAGTGAATAATTTAAGGGTCCTTTTAAATAGACACCCCATTATTTTAAATCAACACCCCAAAATTTCTATACGGGTCGTATAGCCCCATACGCGTCATATAGGGGGGTCGTATAGCCCTATACGGGGCGTATAACCCCTCTGACAACCCCCTGAATTTTTCCTCGTAATCAGTGTCGAAATTAGCTATACGCGTCGTATAGACCTATATGTGTCGTATAGGGGGGTCGTATAGGGCTATATGGGGCGTATAGCTCTCTGACACCCCCCTGAATTTTCCTCGTTTTCAGTGCATTCGACCCTATACGTCGTGTGCCGCGTATGGACCCATACACGACGTATAGGGGGGTGTCGATTTAAAAAAGTGGGTGTCTATTTATTAGGACCCTAATTTAAACCTAACACTAAAAAAGCTTTAATGAGTACCAGTAAGTCAAATTTTTTGATATGACTTAACAAGAGCACGAACTAAAGTATTTCACACATAAGTAATTATGAAATCTACATTCAAATTATAACCAATATGTTACTTTTTAATATGTTTAAATAATTATTTTTTGTTGTTTTCTTGGTTGCCATACTTTTACTCGATCTTCTCTAGAAACCTAGTATAAAGAAAATATGAATTTAATACCATAAAAAGAATTTGAATAAGTGTAAAAAGAAGTCTATAATTTTGATTCTAACTTGGGATGTACTAATAATCAAAAGTTTTTACATATACGTAAATCTAAAATTAGCTAATAGAAGCCAACACATTACATTTTAATATGCCAAATCGTTGATTGCTTGTTGGTACCTTGATCGCTTCCCTTTTAATTGATCTTCTGTAGCATGCCTAGTTTGCATGTTGTTTTTATTATATATACATATTAAAGACTTTGGTCGGTGGCTACAGTGCCACCGACTCAACAAAACCCTAATCCCCTGCCAATTTCTTATCCATCTTCACAGCACCCCTCTTACAAAAATCACTCTTTCTCCAACGGTAGGAAGCGATGGCGGAAGAAGAGAACGGTGGTGCCGGCGGTGCCGGTGGCGGTAGGGGTGTTCATTTTCGGATATCCGAAATTCGATATCCGAATTTCGGATATCCGAAAATTTCGGATAGTTGATTTCACTATCCGAATCCGAATCCGAAATTTCGGATATCCGAAATTCGGATATCCGAAATTTCGGATTCGGATTCGGATATCCGTTCGGATATCCGAAATTCAAAAAAAAATTATATTTTTTAATAAATTTTATAAAAATATAATAAATTTTTATTGAAATTTATTTATATATCCAATGTTTTTGTTAAAATATCCAAAATATCCGAAAATATCTAAAAGATTTAATTAATATTTAATATTTTTAAATTTTTATATGGATATTTCGGATATTTCGGATATCCGAAATATCCGAAAATTCTCAAAATCACTATCCGAATCCGAATCCAAAATTTCGGATATCCGAAGTTCGGATATCCGAAATTTCGGATATCCGAATTTCGGATTTTCGGATATTTCGGATTCGGTTTCGGATTCGGATATTTTTGAACACCCCTAGGTGGCGGTGGCGGTGAGTTTTACCTGAGGTATTACGTGGGCCATAAGGGCAAATTCGACCACGAGTTCCTTGAGTTTGAGTTCCGACCCGACGGTAAACTCCGCTACGCTAACAACTCCAACTACAAGAACGATACCATGATCCGTAAAGAGGTCTTCTTAACTCCTTCTGTTCTCAAGGAGTGTCGACGCATCGTCTCAGATTCGTAGGTTCTTTTCTTACTTTTTGTTTGATTTCAGTTTTTAGGGTTTTAGCGGCGTTTCTGGTGGTTTAGTGTTTCAGATTTGCAGAAATTATGTTCTTTTTAGCTTGATCAGTGTGTTTTGATGAAGGAGTTTTGTGGTTTGAGATGAGCTGATTTTGCAGACCCGTTAATTGGGTTTGGTTTGTCTATTTTTGTTTGATTTGCAAATTTTTAGGGTTTGAAACAGCTTTTTGTAGTTCAGTTTTCAGATTTGCAGAAGTTATTGCATCTCTGTAGTGTGTAGGTGATTAGTAGAATGTTGGTGTTTTGGTGAGGAATTTATGGAGTTGTTATGATATGACACCTTTAGGCTATCCCATGTCGTTTCGTCCATTCGATAGATGATGAAACATAAGGAATGCCCATTATAAATACTGCAAATAAGTTTAGGGTTGATTGGTTGCAGATGAGAGGAGATATCTATAGTTTAGCGAGTTTTGGTGGGATTGTCCTACGTCGTTCCGTCCATTTGAAATATACTGAGACGTGATGAGTGCCTGTCAAAATTGCAAATGCGTTTTGGGTTAATTGGTTGTAGATGAGAAGAGGTGTCCGGTGTTACATACCGCTTTTTATGATGTGCGCCATAAATGCATGATAGTCATTTGTTATTTTTAACTCATAGGCCACATTTGCAGGTTGTTCCGATCCTGAGAGCTGGTCACAGTGTTATTTCAGGTTATTATTTACGATTAGTTCTTTTAGAGAATATATAACCAAAGTTGAGCCATGAATAGGTTAATAGGTAATTGGATTTTAAAGGTTCACATCTAAATTTTGGGTTTTCTGCAACCCATCAGCATTTATTCTAGACAAATAATATTTGTATCATGAATACCTTTGGGTAATCAAATTTCAGAATTTGGCCACACTAGAAAGCATGCAACTTGCATTAGAGAATGTGGTGGCAGCTGTATTTGATGGTTCAAATGATAATAATGGGAGTTGCTCTGATGCACAACTTGCCTCATGCAGTATACTAGAAGGTTTTCTTACGTGTCAACTTTTATACATTCTTAAAACTTTTTAACATTATCATGTCATGCTAATTACACCATTAACTGTGAATTAAAGGTTTACTTCAGCAACTTCTTTCTTTAAAATGGACTGAACCTGAATTAGTTGAACTACTCGGGCACTATTTTGAGGCACTTGGTCCCTTCTTGAAGTACCATCCTAATGCTGTGGGAAGTGTCATCAATAAACTGTTTGATCTCCTAAACTCATTGCCAATCCTTATGAAGGTTTGGTTTTCGGTTACAGTTTATATGTAATCCACTTTAAATGTGAAAGCTGAACTTGTGATTTAATTAATAATTAGTTATTTATCATGCCATTTCTTTGGTAGGATCCTTCAATCAGTGGAGCTAGGCATGCAAGATTACATATTTGCACATCTTTTGTACGATTAGCCAAAACTGCTGACACCAGTCTTTTACCGCATATGAAGGTAATTCATATTTCACACTAAATGTTCATATAAATGTTTCTTTTTGGGCAAAAAGATTTATGGGTTAACCCGAACTGCCTTACAAAAGGTACTGTCAGTAACCTATGAATCTTTTCTATAATAGGCATAGCAGACACTATATCATATCTGCAGAAGGAAGGTCAGTTGCTTCATGGGGAGCACAATCTTTTTGGTGAAACATTTCTTATTATAGCCTCTGCAGCTGGGTAATTTATTCACTTCTGGGCTTTTTTAGTTTATGTGCCTAATGGCCAGTGTTGACTGACTTCATTGACCATCTTATGTATACTAGTGCAGATCTCAACAACAGCAAGAAGTTATGACCTGCTTGCTTGAGCCTTTGAGCCATCAGTGGACTCAACTCGAATGGAAAAATGCATATTTATCTGACCCTGCAGGTCTGATTAAATTGTGTGGTGAGACATAATTTATGTGGTCATTATTCCATACTGTTACATTCTTTGACAAAGCACTTAAGAGGAGTGGCATTAAAAAAAGCAGTGTGAATACTAATAGTTCTACTGCGTCATCTGTTCCACATCCATTGGCGTCTCATCTTCCCTGGATGCTTCCACCTCTGCTCAAAGTAATTTACTTTTTTTATTATACCATTTTATCTGCTCATGTAATTTTTTTATATAGTAATCTCATGCTTAAATAATTGCTAGAGGTGGAAATTTTGACTCACTTATGAATGGATTGATATGGGTTGTGTTTTATCTCAAACGAGTCAAATAAAAGGAAATTAGCTAAAAGGGGAATGGGACTATAGGCAAGACAGATTGAAAGTTCCATAAAAGACATGTGTAATGCATACAACTTCCTAAATTGTTGTAGGTCTACCCAACCTGGCCTGAGTTGTGCAAATAAATGACCAGCTTCAGTCCCATCATGTTTAGATGCTATCTAGGAATCTGCCAAAAGTTTTATGATATTGTATCATTTGATGATTTCCTTTGATTTTTTGGAGTTAGATCCATGTATGGCTTTTGGTACTATAGACCATCTATGATTAGCATCAAATCATCAAAACGGTGTGAAATTTGCTATAATTATTCCAAGCGAAACCAGAATGGTGTAATTTTGGTATAATATTATTCACTCCACCATTTTACTCCAAAAATTCACAAGTTGTGTATTATAAATATCTAACATAAAAGTTAAAATTAATTTATATTACAAAAACATCCTTTTTGAGATCCTTAAGATGAGTATGGTATCTAATATATTTAAGTAAGTTTTATAACAACATACTTATTAATGTTATCAATAAGGTAGTTATTTTTATTAAAAATGATGTAGGTTGCCTGAAAAGATTCCTGAAAGAACTCGAGTGATTGTTGTAGATCCTATGCTAGCAACAGGTATGCCACACACACGCACTATTTAATAAACAAGTGGTAGAACTTGAAAATAGTGTATGGATGTTTTTCTGCTCTTTGAAATTTTAATAACCAAAGTTAACATATTTGTGAAAGAAGATACTTCTTATAAAGAGAACAAACTCTCTTAAGTTTCAGTTAAAGAAAGGGTAAATGGGTTAAATTTTCTTAGCATTACTATTCAAAACATATTATTTGACATGATATGCATTTGTGTCTCATTTAATGTCTATAGTTACCGGATATGATTGTAGCAGATGGAGCTGATAATGTAGGGATCCTGATGGAAGTGAAAAGGGAGATCTTGGTGAATCTAAATGAGGCTGCTTCAACGATTGAGCCACCGGAAGACTGGGAAGGTATGGTGCCAGATCAGCTATTGTTGCAGTTGGCATCAGCTTGGGATATTGATCTGCAGCAGCTAGAGAAGTGATGTTTATAATATTTGATTGGAGATGGTTATTGGATTTGGATTTACTAGGTTTGACATTAGATGTGGATGAAACAGGATGAAGGCTTATGATCCGCAGATTGTTGTTTTTGAGCTAAAAGAGAAATCAACAGTTTGTATTTGATCAAAATATCAAATTGTTGTATGTCGGTCGTTCAATGTGGAAAGGTTGAAGCATCTGGTTGGTTAATCACCCATATGTGTCATATGCGCAGCTTCATGGAGAAGGTTAAGAGAATTAAATTCCATGCAAGTTTAAAAATACCCATGTTGCTACCACCATCAGATCGCCCCCATTAATTTGGGAGTTTATTTCATATGTTGTTCAAGTTGTTTTTCTAATTTCATTGATGGCACTTAATTTATTTTCCCCTCTAACCCATGTTGTTCAAGTTGTTTTTCTAATTTGATTGGTTATATTTGTTTTTTCTAATTTCTTGCAGAGCATGCATCGTCAATCTTACCGGCAACCAAGACATACCACCTAGGTAATTAATAATTTAAATATCAATATGTCATATGTTGATCGCCAAGTGTATTTATTATGACAATTTTACATAAGGTTCACATTTACCGTCAATTTTTTATATATCTGTTTTCATTTTTATTTTTACTTTTATTTTTAAATGAAGGTGTTAGCAGAAACGAGGAGACTCTTCAACCGACAGTATATTTGAACAAGTAAGAATTCCAACCAGGGTCATTACTTATTACTGAAGTCTGAACATATCTCCATCATGTTTAGATGCTATCTAGGAATCTGCCAAAAGTTTTATGATATTGTATCATTTGATGATTTCCTTTGATTTTTGGAGTTAGATCCATGTATGGCTTTCAATACTATAGACCATCTATGATTAGCATCAAATCATCAAAACGGTGTGAAATTTGCTATAATTATTTCCAAGCGAAACCAGAATGGTGTAATTTTGGTATAATATTATTCACTCCACCATTTTACTCTAAAAATTCACAAGTCGTGTATTATAAAATATCTAACATAAAAGTTAAAATTAATTTATATTACGGAAACATCCTTTTTGAGATCCTTAAGATGAGTATGGTATCTAATATATTTAAGTAAGTTTTATAACAACATACTTATTAATGTTATCAATAGGTAGTTATTTTTATTAAAATGATATAGGTCGCCTGAAAAGTTTCCCGAAGGAAGTCGAGTGTTTGTTGTAGATCCTATGCTAGCAACAGGTAAGTTTTTTTTTGTTTGTTTCTGCTCATACGTTGAAGTCTGCCCTTTATGTTAATTTTATTTTCACCAATTATTTCATATTTTTCCGTATTTTAATAATCTTTAGGTGGCACAATAGTTACAGCCATTGACATGATCAAGGAACGCGGAGTTGACAACCACCATATCAAAGTGGTAAGTAGAGTAGCCGTTCATATTCTGTTTTATGTAATCACAATATTTTCTTCGTTGAACTATTTATGTAATTACCTATTTGCCCCCACCCTAAATCGTAATTAACAGTAGAGACCGGCATGTATTTAGGTATCTGCTGTAGCATGCCCTCCAGCACTCTCAAAACCGTTTAGTAGCAGAAAACGCAAACTTGCACGGCCGCAGCAACGCGCGGCATTTAAATCTAGTTATTTAAAAATGATTTTAGGAATGAATGTGAGAGAGTAAGATAAAGATTCTTTCATATCTTTAGAAGGTTTTCAAAAAACTAAATGGTCTTATTTTACTAATATACCCTTTATGTTTAAATATACAAATTAATCGATATATTAATTTACATTATTACCTTTTTAATCTCAATCATTGATTATTATAATCAATGGTTAATAAGAGTTTTACGAGTTCTCATTTTAAGAGAAGTTCTGCAAAGAACCTAACCCTATATATTATATATATATAAATATATATATATATATATATATATATATATATATGTATATATATTACATACATATATATATATATATATATAATTGAAAACATGAAAACCATGGTTACATATATGTAAGTACGTATTACAAAGTGTATAACTAATAGATACATATATGTAAGGCTTGTGTATATGTAAGTTGTAACACCTCGTAATTTCGGTAAACCGAAAGTTAATTTTGTTAAGTTTTTGTTATGCGTGATAATTAATTTGTTGGTTAACAAATTAATTTAATAATAATATTTAATAATAATAATAACAATAATAATAATAATAATAATAATAATAATAATATAATAATAATAATAATAATAATAAATCCAGGGTTGTTTTTGTCATTTCTGAAACTTTAAAAGAAACATTTAAACATAAAATATATATTGAAACTGCAGGGACCAAAGTGTAAAATTTATATTTACAACCCAAACCCCGCCCTTCCCCACTTTTCCGGTCGCTGGCCGGCGATGCTCCGGCGCGGCCCCGACGATCACCAAACGACCTAAAACCGGTCCATTCGAACCCCACAAAGCACCACTACGATCGGGTTGAATTTCCAGCAATAATGCAGCCATTAATTGGGGAAAAAGTAATCACATTTCAGGTAATGGACCATTAATCGATTCCACTATCACATACCTAACCACTTTCACTCAAACAACAAATTTAATCAAATTAAATCGATTCACACGAACTTTAGCTGCCTATAAATCGAATGCAATTTCCAAATTCATCAGGAAACACACAATCAAACCAAACCGATTCCACCTCTGTTTCGAACCTGCAACTCGATCAAAAGCTATTGTTCGACGAATTTAAATCAAAATTAACAAGGGGCTTTGCATCAAGAGCAGTTCCTGAGGCTACCCACCAAATTAATTCGATTAATTTCATAATCTGTTCATTCTGTGATTCATCAAAACCGCGAGCTGCTCGACAACCAGTTCATCTTCAAACCATCATCATTCGGGTAATTAAATACACATACTGGTTCGATTTTTCATGGGGATTAAAAGCCCCAACATTAATTTGATTGTTAACATCGAATTGACGTTCAATTCGGATCAAATCGAACTAGGTTCTAAGGGATTTGGGGGAAACTGAGTAAAACAGTTTAAAAATATATGGAACTGATTTCTGTCGCAGCTAAGAGCCTTTGTTTACTGGTATGAGCACGGGTGTGTGAGTTGGAGGTCACGGGTTCGAACCCGGCCCCCAACATCTATTTTTTAAATGCATTTTTCACATTTTTAAAAATAAGAAAAATTACTAAAAATTATAAAAAATCAATTCTATAAACTTTGTATATTTTAAAAGTTATCTAATTATTTTCTGAAAAATTATTTCTTGTAACATTTTAATAAATTTATATATAATAATATTAACAAATGATATAATTAGTTTATTTATGTAAAAATAAACTATAAACAATTGAAATCATGAAATTATTGTTATTTGTATTTTAATATATATACGTGGGAATATAATACTAGGTATTATATAATGTATATAACGCGGATATATATATATAATCGACACCGAACCGATTCGTGAGACGCGAAACCGTACAGTTATTATATTTATAATTAGTAATTGATATTAATTAATATATATATCTGAATGAAACACAGGTTAATTGGAAACCCGATCTTTTGTGCATACAATTACTTGTTGCTCTACACTCGAGGTGAGTTTCACGGCCCCATTTTACTTTCTTTCCTTTTTGGGGAGAAAACATGCAACACTATTTTGTTAAGGTTGCCAGTATTATTGATATCGCCTGTTATGTTAGTGGGAACGCATTTGAAAGTCCTTACAGTATCAAACCGTTAGTAACGTGATTAGCGAGGTAATTTTGAGTAGTACTACTGGGTCTGACAAACCCCGCCCGGGCTAGTCGCGCTAGCTTGATTGGAGGTCAAACGGGTGCTAAATTGACCTAAAACGATTGCCACGGTCGGTTAAGACGTGGTGGAAAGGCACTAAACACACACAGTCAGCTTCGGTTTGAAACATTAACTAACTTGTTTATAGGCTCGCTACCTATCGATATGCTTTATACTAAACCATGTGAAACGCTTTTCAGACACATTTCTGGTTGATTAAACCATGTGAAACGCTTTCTGACACATTTCTGGTTGATTAACCATATGAAACTTTTCGGACATATTTCTTGTTGATTAAACATGTGGACTCACCAACTTTATGTTGACACATTTTAGCATGTTTTCTCAGGTCACAGAAACGCACAAGGTTAAGAACTCAGCTAGGATGCATGCATGGCATACATCACTACTCAACTGGTTTAATTTGTGAAACGCTATGATTCTTATGGTTCAAACGCATGTTGAAACGATTCACTGTTGATTTCTATTTTCGAAACGCTTCCGCATATCTGAAACACTTATGATGATTTAAAAGTCTAATTACTTAATGTGATGTTTTGTAATTACTATGTTTGGTGTAACTGATGCTATCTGAGATCCTGGTGTGTCACACGCCTGACGGTAAAATCCCGTTAGAGGATTTGAGGGTGTGACATAAGTACGTGTTACCAAGTATACACTAGGAGTTACGTACATCTAACTCATACAAGTTACGTATACGTAACTCGATTCATTATCATTGTCAACCTTGGAGTTTAAATTAAAAATAAATAATGACCTTAAAAAATAAGGTAAAGTTTACTCAAATATACTTTAAACAATCAAAAAACTTAAATCAATTATAAATTATGTGATTGAATAATGGTGGTTTTTATGGTTTTCAATTATAAACATGGTTTTATTTGATCCCTCCCCTATATATATATATATATATATATATATATATATATTTATATATATATATATATATATATATATATTATATATATATTAAGGGCCGGTTACTATACGAAGTGTAATTTCAAAGCGTACGAAACACCAGAGCATGACATGTGTTTTTTTTTTACCGGAGGGTAGTTTCGTCCGTGCTACAATTACACATAAAAGATATATAATTACGCAAGTTATATTTATTATTACGCAAGTATATATTATTATGTAATTTATATATATTATCACACAAAGAAAATTAGTCACGTTATAAAAAATAATTACACAAATTATATTTATAATTACGCAAGTTATGCTCATAATTACGCAGTTAATAATCATGCAATTTATACGCACAACACATAGACGTTTTAAAAAATATTATTTTATTAAAATATAAAAATATTTACTCATATTAAAGAGGATAAAATACTCGATTTTATGTTATATTAAAAAATTAATGTCATATAAAAGTTCTATGCGTTTAGAAAAACAAGAAAATTTTGAAAAAAGTTTATTCAAATTTACCCCTCCAGACATATTTCTTGCGTAATTATTCCATCTTTAATCTGAACCGTAATCGTCTAGATCAATGACAGTTATCACTTCGTACATTTCGCACGAATTTTTTACTTTGTACCGTGAACTTTCTCTCTTTATATGTAGGGTGGTTAAATAAAAAATTCACCTTGCCTAAAAAGTTTAGAAAAAGATATGACGATAATAAAACTATTTCTACTATATTTTTACACATGTTCATTGAACAAACTAATATTGTTTAATAGCTTATTGTTATATTAACATGTAATAAAATGATTAAATATATTAATTACTAATATGAAACAACTTAAATTTTCAATACATTTTATATTTTTGTTTTGTTTAAATGGGCTGGTTGATGTGATGTTTGTTTAGATATGTTGATTTGTTGTGTTGTGCTCTTTTGATATGTTTGTTTGTTGTATTATATTGTTCTACGTTTTTGTGCAGTTATGTTTTTTTATTTTTGTGTTGTTTCTACATTGTTTAATACTAAAATATGTATTTTCAGTAGCGTTGTTTTATAATATTGTAGTATTTCACGACATAAATGTGGTATTTTTGGTTGTAAATTATGTGTGTTTTATTCATAAAATATTTCTTTTATAGAAAACAATACAATTTCATATAAAACAACATAATTTTATACGGTGCAGTTTCTTTTTAAAAAAAATATAACAATACTATAATCAAATTAAAGGAATAAATTCTGATTTATAGTGTAATTTTTAAAAAAATAATATTGTGTGAAAAAAGTATCAACGTTTAAAAAAAGTGAGAGAATTTTAAAAAAATCAACAAAAATATTACAAATATATCCCTCCATATTTTTTTCTCTCCTTGAATCTTCGCCCTTCCTGAGTATTAGATTAGAAATTTAATGGACTACTGTAACAACCCGAGCGTTTGGGTCATATGAACTCCGCATTTCATATATTATCAAACGAGTAAGTAATGAGTAAATGTCTATTTAAAATTAAAGTTTTTAGATGAAATTTTTATGTTATAAGAGACCGTTTGAATATAATAATAATATATTATATTCGAACCTGCTACGTTTTTACGAAACTTAGGTTGACTCGTAGAGAAAAATAAGCTCGTCACAACGACATATTTGAAATTTCATAATACGCTATATATTAAAAGTTATAAGAGAAAACGAGTTAAGCAACTGAATTAATTATAATATATAATAATATAATAAAATAATAATATATATTGCAAACAATTGCATATGAATTGCAATTCAATGGAACTTCAGGCGCATCAACCTTCCATCCCACATCGCCTCTCAAACTTTTTACCTGCTTTCAACTCCTTTATAAATAGAACTCTTAAGGTTGAATTTAGAACATAAGTTTCTTTAGGAACACTCTAATATAAAGAGAATCCCGAGTTCTCAATACCTCGTTGGGTGTGCTAGTAGTCGTTTTGATACTCGAGTAGGAGCGCGACTAGGAGCGCGAGTAGGGGAGACTCTACATCAAATTGTCGTAGATAGTTTTCAGGTACGCCCTTATTTAAGGTTATGTTTAATTATTATTATAGTCGTTATTATTATTATTATTATCATTGTAGGTATTACTATTAATATAGTTATTATTAATATTATTATTATCATCTTTATAGTTATTATTATTATTATAGTTATTATTTTTATTGTTATAGTTAGTATTATTATTATTTGTTATTTTAGTGTTGTCGTAATTATTATTTTATTATTATTATTATTATTATTATATTAGACTTTAAGGTTATCATTTGAAAGGTATTGGGTAACCCCGAGGGTTGGCTCAAGTATGATGAAAACGCCCAAGTTTGTGCCAACTAGTAAGGGTTGTACCAAAGGGTGGTCATAGGATAAAAGAAAGTGCCCGAACAAAACCAACCAATAGAAAAAGATAACGAATCATCTCTAAAATTGTTACTAGCTAGAATATAGCTTAAATAATGTTATTTTGTCTATAAGATAATACCTGATAGCAGTGAACCTGAGCAAACGATATCATTGACTTGATTGATTGAGGTGAGTTTCTCTGAACTGTTTTCTAAAACGGGATGTGATGTTCTGATAACTGGTAATAATTGTAGAATTGACTATCAATAGCATCTGTGATATGTGGCAATGCTTGATAGGATGCTTGAGGGCTGCTTGTATGATTCTGCTTTAGCCAGTGGAGTTTGTATACATAGCCTGGTTATGTGAATTTATACTGTGCTTACTCTGTTCCTATCTGTTTGCCATGGCTGTATCTGCTTGATGCAATAGTCAATAATAACATGTTTTGAATTTGAAGAATGCCATGTTTATGAACTCACAAGCTTAATACTGAGTCCCAAATGTTTTCTATTTTTATGGACACACATCCTAGGTGCCAAGTGATTGCAGGGATTGAAGATTACAAGCTAGTTTATGAGAAAATAAAGTTCTGGAATGTTGTTGAAGTTTTGGATCTCTTGTATAGTTAAACTGATGTAATGGTATTATCTATTATAACAAATGTATTGTACACGTTGATGTATAATTAAAGTTAGACTTCCGCCATGTACTCTATAACTCCTATGTGTTCTGTATATCCGATGCGTAACACTCCCCACGTGAGCCCTGGGAGGCGGGTGTTACAAGTTGGTATCAGAGCCATAGTTTAAGTGAACTAGGTACAAAGATAGTATCTAGACTTAAGCTAGGAAAGATGCTTTAAGATAATTTGATTAATTGCATAGGTATTGGGTAATGGGTTTGGTGAACCATGGAGGATAATGGCTAGAACATTATAATTGCAATAGATAAGCAATGACACCTGGCCACTATTATTTCTTGTCTATTAATACTATTTTGTTCTGGATCATAATCCCTCATGTGAATACTAAATCCCTGCTCCCTCATGTAGGCTTTGACTATGCCAAGAGGAGGAAATACTCATGGTAGGGGTCGTGGTAGGCCTCCTGGTAGTAGAAGGAAAATCATGTCTTCTACGAACGATGATCATGAAAATCTTCATCATGCTGACATGAGTCACAATTCCAAGCAGCTGTAGCTGGCATAATTAGAGATGCTTTGTCAACTATTATAGCCGAGGTTATGAACGCCTCTGGAGGGTATGTGAGCAATGATGGTAATGGGCAGGATGATCATATAAATAACATTAATGGTAATGGTGATGCTGCTATGGAAACTGAACCTAAGCAGGGTTGTTCCTACAAAGCTTTCAAGGGTTGTGAACCTCCAATATTTGATGGCAAAAGAGATGCCCTGGCGACTTTTCTGTGGATCCATGAGATGGAGGCTATTATTGAAATTAGTGTATGCACAGCCATACAAGCTGTCATGTATGCCACTCACTCATTCAGGTCTGAGGCATTGTTTTGGTGGGATAATGTTAAGCAGGCTAAAGGACCTGTAGTTGTTGCTACCTTAACCTGGAATGAAATGAAAGAGCTTGTGATGGAAAAATTTTAGCCTGAAGTTGAAAGGGACAAAATTGAAAGAGAATTCTTACAACTACAGGCCGGAGCCATGACACATCGTCAGTACATGACCAAGTTTGATGAGATGGCTCGACTGCTTCCTGAGCATGTAACACCTGAAGCAAAGCGCGTAAAAAGATACGTGCAGGGGTTACCCCCTCATATTCGACAGTTAGTTAAGATGTCCGCCCCCAAAACCTATGAGTCTGCAATTGCATTAAGTGCCATTACATATGTAGAAGAATGCATAATGACTTATAACAACAAAAGAAAGAGAAATGAGGATGGAAACCAGATGCCAAGAAAGGACAGAAAGATCACATGAAATGAAGGGAACCGTGTCAACAACCGTGGAGGAACGATAAAAATGAGTCTTGGAGAAAGTATCAAGATTCCAGATGTCTTAAATGTCCAATAGGTGATCATTCACGAAAGAACTGCCCGAAAATTAGATGCTTTAACCGTTGGGAGTATGGACATTTCCGAAGTGATTGCAAGAACCCTCCACAACCACAAACCTACGGAGAATCAGAACAAGTCCAAGAGTCGAGTGTATGTGTTAAAAGAAGCTGGAGATGAAACCATAGCTGGTACGTTTCTCATTAACAATATATATGCTAGAGTTTTATTGACACTGGTGCAAATAGAAGTTTTATTTCAACTGCCTTAGTACCTTATCTGAACTTAGTACCACAAACTCTAGAATGTGCATATATTGTAGAAACTGCCAGTGGTGAGCGAGATAAGATAAGTCAAATCTTTAGGGATTGTGTTATCACCTTAGTTAACACCGAATTCTCTGTAAACTTAATGCCGACCATTTAAGTGAATATGATGTTATTCTTGGGATGGACTGGTTGAATAAGAATTGTGCTCGGCTCGACTGTGAACGTAAGACGATGACTGTACGTAAGCCAGATGGGGAAAAGCTACTAATTCATGGAAGTGATGGAAACCCCAAGACCAGTATCATCTCAGCAATAAAGGCAGTGAAATGTATTCAGAAAGGATGCATAGCCTTTCTCTTATGCATGGTAGATGCTAAAAAGGAAATGCAGATGAAAGAATACCTGTAGTGTGCGAATTCCCAGACGTGTTTCCAGAAGATTTAACAGGACTTCCACCTGATCGTCAGATAGAATTTCATATTGATTTAGTACCTGGTGCTAAACCAATCGCGAAGGCTCCTTATCGTCTAGCCCCTTCGGAGATGAAAGAACTTATGAAGCAAATTGACGAACTCTTAGAAAGAAGGTTTATTAGACCGAGTTTCTCACCTTGGGAGCGCCAGTATTGTTCGTCAAAAGAAAGATGGTTCAATGCGTATGTGCATTGATTATCAAGAATTAAACAAGTTAACTGTTAAGAATAAGTATCCTTTACCAAGAATAGATGATTTATTTGATCAACTTCAAGGAGCCAACTACTTTTCAAAAATTGATCTTCGCTCAGGTTATCATCAGTTTAAAGTGCACGAGGAAGACATTTCTAAGACCGCATTTAGGACGCGTTATGGGCATTATGAATTTTTGGTTATGTCTTTTGGACTTACCAATGCTCCTGCAGCATTCATGGATCTGATGAATAGAGTTTGCAAGCCATACTTGGATAAGTTTGTCATTGTCTTTATAACGACGTACTTATTTATTCTAAGGACCAAGATGATCACGCTAGACATCTGAAAATGGTTCTAGAAACCCTTCGACAAGAAAAGCTTTATGCAAAATTCTCTAAATGTGACTTTTGGAAAAGAGAAGTGCAATTCCTTGGTCACGTAATAAATGAGAAGGGAATACAAGTAGATCCAGCTAAGATAGAAGCTATGATGAAATGGGAATCACGAAGAATCCCAGTGAGATTAGAAGCTTTTTGGGATTAGCAGGATATATAGAAGGTTTATTCAAGACTTCTCCAAGATTGCTACCCCTTTAACATCTTTGACTCGAAAGAATGTAAAGTTTGACTGGGGACCAAAGCAAGAAGAAGCTTTCAACCTTCTAAATGAAAGCTTAGTAGTGCTCCTATACTTTCATTACCTGATGGTAATGAAGACTTTGCAATATACTATGATGCCTCATATAATGGTTTAGGTTGTGTGTTGATGCAACGTGACAAGGTTATAGCCTATGCATCACGACAACTAAAAATTCATGAAAAGAACTATACTACACACAACCTTGAATGGGTGCCATAGTGTTTGCCTTAAAGATTTGGAGACAGTACTTGTATTGTACTAAGTATGTAATCTACTCTGACCATAAGAGCTTACAACACATCTTTAATCAAAAGATGTTAAACATGAAGCAAAGAAGGTGGATGGAACTTCTCAATGACTATGATTGTGAAATCAAATACCATTCAGGAAAGGCTAACGTAGTCACTGATGCTCTTAGTCGGAAAGAAAGAGTTAAACCGATTAGGGTAAAAGCATTAAAGATAGATGTCAAGCTTGATTGGAAAGACCAAATCAAGAATGCTCAAACTGAAGCGTTGAAAGATGAGAATATTCAGGCATTAAGAATGATGGGTAACCAGAAATTATTGACTCAAGGAATGGATGGAGTCCTACGATTTGGTTAGAGAATTTGGATCCTAAATTTGAGGTATTCAGGACAAAGTATTAGATGAAGCCCACAAGTCCAAATACACAATGCATCCTGGAGCAAACAAAATGTATAAGGATATTCGAAATCACTACTGGTGGCCTAATATGAAAAGATCCATAGCCCCGTACGTTGAGAAATGCTTAACATGTCTGCAAGTTAAGATTGAACATCAAAAACCAGCCGGTCAGTTACAACAATTGGAGTTGCCAGTATGGAAATGGGATAGAGTGACCATGGATTTTGTCACAAAACTTCCAAGAACACGAAAAGGATATAATGCTATATGGGTCGTGGTCGACAGGCTAACCAAGTCAGCATATTTTCTACCTATAAGTGAGAGCTATCCAATAGAAAAACTAGCCAAGATATATATTGATGAAATAGTAAGTAAGCACGGAATGCCTTTATCCATTATCTACGATAGAGATAGCCCATTCACTTCCAGATTCTGGAAAGGTTTCCAAAAGGAACTTGGAACCAAAATCAGTTTAAGCACTGCATATCATCCTTAGACGGATGGTCAGAGTGAGCGAACAATTCAAACTTTAGAAGACATGTTGCGTGCTTACGTGATTGATTTTGGAGGTAGCTGGGATGATCATTTGCCTTTGATTGAATTTTCTTATAATAACAGCTACCATTCCAGCATTAAGGCAGCACCATTTGAAGCCTTATATGGTAGGAAATGCAGAACTCCCATCTGTTGGACAGAAGTAGGGGATGATCAGTTGACCAAAACCGAAATTATTCTCGAGACAACTGAGAAAATCCAACAAATCAGACAACGACTAAAGGCTTCTCAGGATAGACAGAAGAGTTATGTAGATAACAGAAGGAGACCATTAGAATTTCAAGAAGGAGACTATGTGATGTTGAAAGTCTCACCATAGAAAGGAGTAATGCGATTCGGTAAACGCGGGAAGTTAAGTCCCAGGTATATGGACCGTTCAAAATCATCACAAGAATTGGTCCAGTAGCATACAAGCTAGAATTACCTGAAACTATGAAAGGTATTCATGATACTTTTCATATATCGAACCTAAGGAAGTGTTTGACAGATCTGACTCAAGTGATGCCATTAGAGGACGTGCAAATAGACGAGAAATTAAACTTTACTGAAAAACCGATAAAGATTCTTGATTCTCAAGAACAAAAATTAAGAAAGAAAATAATTCCACTAATATTGGTCCAATGGCAAGGTCAGAAAGGACCTGAGAAGACTTGGGAATTAGCAGAAAAAACGAAAGTCAAATATCCTCAACTGTTCGAGTAACCTTCGAATTTCGAGGACGAAATTCTTTTAAGGGGAGGAGAATGTAACAACCCGAGCGTTTGGGTCATATGAACTCCGTATTTCATATATTGTCAAACGAGTAAGTAATGAGTAAATTGTCTATTTAAAGTTTGAAGTTTTTAGATGAAATTTTTATGTTATAAGAGACCGTTTGAATATAATAATAATATATATACTCGAACCTGCTCCGTTTTTTACGAAACTTAGGTTGACTCGTAGAGAAAAATAAGCTCGTCATAACGACATATTTGAAATTTCATAATACGCTATATATTAAAAGTTATAAGAGAAAAACGAGTTAAGCAGCTGAATTAATTATAATAATATAATAATATATAATAAAATAATAATATATTTTGCAAACAATTGCATATGAATTGCAATTCAATCGAACTTCAGGCGCATCAACCTTCCATCCCACATCGCCTCTCAAACTCTTTCATCTGCTTTCAACTCTCTTATAATAGAAGTCTTAAGGTTGAATTTAGAACATAAGTTTCTTTGGGAACACTCTAATATAAAGAGAATCCCGAGTTCTCAATACCCCGTTGGGTGTTGCTAGTAGTCGTTTTGGTACTCGAGTAGGAGAGCGACTAGGAGCGCGACTAGGGGAGACTCTACATCAAATTGTCGTAGATAGTTTTCAGGTACGCCCTTGTTTAAGGTTACGTTTAATTATTATTATAGTCGTTATTATTATTATTATTATTATCATTGTAGGTATTAGTATTAATATAGTTATTATTAATATTATTGTTATCATCTTTATAGTTATTATTATTATTATAGTTATTATTTTATTGTTATAGTTAGTATTATTATTATTTGTTATTTTAGTGTTGTAGTATTATTATTGTTATTATTATTATTATTATTATTATTATTAGACTTTAAGGTTATCATTTGAAAGGTATTGGGTAACCCCGAGGGTTGGCTCAAGTATGTTGAAAACGCCCAAGTTGTGCCAACTAGTAAGGGTTGTACCAAAGGGTTGTCATAGGATAAAAGAAAGTGCCCGAATAAAACCAACCAATAGAAAAAGATAACGAATCATCCCTAAAATTGTTACTAGCTAGAATATAGCTTAAATAATGTTATTTTGTCTATAAGATAATACCTGATAGCAGTGAACCTGAGCAGACGATATCATTGACTTGATTGATTGAGGTGAGTTCCTCTGAACTGTTTTCTAAACGGGATGTGATGTTCTGATAACTGGTAATAATTGTAGAATTGACTATCAATAGCATCTGTGATATGTGGCAATGCTTGATAGGATGCTTGAGGGCTGCTTGTATGATTCTGCTTTAGCCAGTGGAGTTTGTATACATAGCCTGGTTATGTGAATTTATACTGTGCTTACTCTGTTCCTATCTGTTTGCCATGGCTATATCTGCTTGATGCAATAGTCAATAATAACATGTTTTGAATTTGAAGAATGCCATGTTTATGAACTCACAAGCTTTATATTGAGTCCTAAATGTTTTCTATTTTTATGGACACACATCCTAGGTGCCAAGTGATTGCAGGGATTGAAGATTACGAGCTAGTTTATGAGAAAATAAAGTTCTGGAATGTTGTTGAAGTTTCGGATCTCTAGTATACTTAAACTGATATAATGGTATTATCTATTATAACAAATGTATTGTACACGTTGATGTATAATTAAAGTTAGACTTCTGCTATGTACTCTATAACTCCTATGTGTTCTGTATATCTGATGCGTAACACTCCCCACGGTGAGCCCTGAGAGGCGGGTGTTACAACTACTTTGTTTATTAGGCCTTTTAGGCAATATAAACCTTTTATTTTAACCATGCACACACACATATCCTAGTTACAAAGCATGAAAATCGTGCGAAGCATACAAAATCACCAAGGCGCGACACATGTATTTTGGGAAGAGGGTAATTTCATCAAAGCCACAATTACGCATATAAGACATATAATTACACAAGTTATATTATCATTACTTGCAGCAAAATTAATTTGGTTATAAAAAATAACTAAACAAGTTAGATGATAATTACTCAACTTATGTTCATAAATACACAGTTAATAATCAAGCAAGTTATACTTACAATACATAGACGTTTTTAAAAAATTATACCAAGACTATACTCAAATTAAAAAGAATAAAATGCTTGTTTTTATATTGTAATGTTTTTAAAAAATCATGTTGTATAAAAGAGTTATATGAGTTTCAAACATTGAAGGAATTTAAAAAAAAGTCAACGATTGTAAATTGAATTTAAAAAAAATCAATAATTATATTATTTCTAAATCTACCACTTCAAATTCCTTTCATGTGTGATTATTTTATCTTTAATCTGAACGGTTAACCCTTATATTAAAGGTTGATATGACTTTATACACTTCTCAAAAAAAAATCATTTTGTGTAGTAAACTATATATCTATACACACAAGCACAATATTATAATACAATCAAGAAGGATGCGATTGTAAAGTCAAATTAAATCACCAATAGTTTTTTTTTTTTTGGGGGGGTGGGTGGGGGGAGAGATTTTTTTTTATAAATTTGACTTCCTGAATTATCTTTTACACACATATCATTTATGTGATTACAATTATTGACTTTTAAACCATATTCCTGTTTTAAATGACTATAACGTTTTCATCTGTTAATATTAATAACATACAGTAAAAGCGAACATTTTTCCTATTTGTTAATACATCTTTCGAAATTTGAATCCTAGAAGCAGATTATGTCCACGCTTTAATCTTTTACCATCGCCCTTAGTCTATGGATCCCTTAATGTATCTTATATTCTTGAGTAAATTACGCTTTTCGTCCCTGTGGTTTGGTGGTTATAACCATTTTCATCCAATAGTTTAAAAACGCCCGGTTTAACCACTATGGTTTGAGATTTGTCACAATCAAGTCCATGCCACTAACGTCCATCCATTTTTTCTGTTAAATAGAAGTAAAAAGACAAATATACCCTTGCCTGTTAAATATATACACACTCACACACACTCACACTCTCTCTCCTTGCCCTTGCCACCACCACCATCCCCCTGCCACCGCCACCATCCCCCTGCCACCGCCACCATCCCCTGCCACCGCCACCATCACCCTGCCACCACCACCATCCACCATCACCACCCTTCTACAATGTCTATCACTAGCAACAAAGTCGTCCACCCCTCCCCCTTCTCCTCTCCTCCCTTTACCGCCTCCACCACCACCTTCACGACCACCTTCTAGCAACCATCTTCGCGATTTTACAGCTTTCCACACCACCACAAAACTATAAACTTTACCAGCAACAGCCGCTGCAGCTGCAAACTCTCTCCCAACCCTCATCTTAGGCCCAGTTTCCCACGTGTTAACCCTACAATCAAGGATCCACACGGATGGCGTGGGGATGTCGTTGATTGAGCCCCCAATTACGAATATTTGGATCCGAGAACGGCGTATGCGGGTCCGATGGGTTGAATAGGGATCGGGGGGTGGGGGAGAGGGATGAAGGGTTAGGGTTAGGGTTAGGGTTTGGGTGGTGGTACCAGTTGAAGTTGGAGCTATGGCGGATGTTGAGGTAGAGGGTGTGTTGGGTGGAGTGGAGGAGGGATCGGGTGGAGAAGAAGTGAGCGGAGCGGATGGTGTGGCGCCATAGCTTGGAGACGAGTGAGAGGGAGGGGTGGTACGGGCTGGGGACTCTGGCTATGCATTGGATGGCCACGTCGTCGGGGAGATTGGGGATTAGTGGCGGCAGCAGGGGGATGGTGGCGGTAGCAGGGGGATGGTGGTGGTAGCAGGTGGATGGTGGCGATAGCAGGGGGATGTGGCCGATGGTGGAGGCGGATGGTGGATGGTATGTATCATGATAAACCCTCATGTAGTTACAAGCAGAATGCATCTTCTTCTTCTCAATCCAATGGTTCTTATTATTTTTCAAGTTTTTTCTCCAAAGAAGATGATCCCACCCCCAAATCTCATATGCTTTTTCAAGTTACAGTTCGAGGGTTGAATCTGAGAAAGAAGAGTGATATATATATATATATATATATATATGTGTGTGTGTGTGTGTGTGTGTGTATTACAGTAACAGTTTTAGTCCAAGGGTATTTTGGTCTTTCTCTAAAAAATTAACGGAGAAATTGGATGGAGTTAACGGTTTGGACTTAATTGTGACAAATCTTAAACCATAGTGGTTAAATCGGGTGTTTTTAAACTATTGGATGAAAATGGTTATAACCACCAAACCACAAGGACGAAAAGCGTAATTTACTCTATATTCTTTTGACGGCTTCATAATGTGATTTTGTGGGCTTTTCTGAAATCCTGCATAATAGCATACACTATACATAATATTGAAACAACTTCTTGTTAGATAAAGCAAGCTCCCTATCAGTCCAGTATATTCAGTCTTATCATATGGTTCACACTCTTCATCTTTTGGTGGTAGCCAAGGGTGTATCCGTGGGTTTTACATCCTTAAAGGCAAATTTCTTTAACATATTGATCTCAAACATATTTTAATTGATTTATGAATGTAACATCGTCATATTGTTTAATATTTAGGCCTAGGAAGAATGTCAACTCACCCGTCATGCTTATTTCCAATTCATCATGCAATTTGTTAAAAAATTCAGCACACGTGTCTTTACAAGTAGAACCAAATATAACATGATCTACTTGCACTTGCGCAAGTATCATATCATCATTATTCTTCTTAACAAGCAATGTATTATCTACTTTACCCATATTATAACCATTATCAAGTAAAAAAGTTTTCAATGTATCATACCAAGCTCTAAAAACTTAATTGTTTAAGTCCACATAATGCCATATGATGTTTATTAACAAGATATGGTTTTACACGCACAATTCTCAAATAAGAGGTTATGCTACATAAACTTCTCTATTAATAATCTGAAATCTCAATTAAAAAGTACTTTTAACATCTATTTGATATAATTTAAAATCTTTGGCACATGCAAAAGCAAGTAGAATTCTTATGGATTTTTAATCTAACAATTGCATCAAAGGTTTCATCATAATAAATGCTATTTTGTTGTTCAAATCCTTGAATACTAATTTAGCTGTGTTTCTAGTTTCTACACCATCTTCATCGGATTTGTTTTGAAACTCTCATTTGGTACATAAGATGAATTGGACACTAAAGAGGTGGACCAAACGTCTGCAGTCTGCAAGAAAAGACTGTTTGTTTTTAACATCTGCAATGTTGTTATTATTATTATTATTTTATTATTATTATTATTATTATTATAAAACACACCCCACCTCTTCGTTACTCCCTTCACTGTTTCTTCCAATTTTGCACCCAAAATCGACCACAAATCTAGTCATCTCCATTACAAGATTCCCAAGAACACAAGAAAATCATCCAAAATAAACTGTTCTGGTGTCGACAACTCTCAAAATCAACAGCAACAGCTCAATCTCTCTGTTCTTCGCTTCACTTTAGGGTCGAAGGGGTTGCTGTGAGGGCGGTCGAAGGTGGCTCGAAGGGGGTCGAAGAGGCTGCTGCGAGGGTGGCTCGAAGGTGGCTCGAAGGTGGGGTCAAAGGGCTCGAAGGGGGGTCAAAGGGGCTGCTGCGAGGTGGCTTGAGGGTGGCTCGAAGGTGGCTCGAAGGGGGGTCAAAGGGGCTCCTGCGAGGGTGGCTCGAAGGGGGGAAGAATGGGCTGTTGCGAAGGTGGCTCGAAGGGGGGTAGAAGGGGGTAGGCTACGGATGGGAGGGCGGTGGCAGTGCGGCGACGGTGGCAGTGTTGCGAAGGTGGCTCGAAGGTGGGGTCGACGGGGAGGTGGAGGCGGTGGGTGAGAGGAGAGGAGTATTAAGAAGTGTGAAGAGTTTAGAAGATCTCAGAAGACATTGTTCCACCTCTTCTTCAAGAAGAGGTCACGCAGACGTTTTTTAATGAAACGTCTTCAAAAAAACAAACACTCTGCAGACCTCAAACATCTGTCCGCCTCTTTTTGGCGCAGACAAAAGAGCTTTAGAAGCTCTTTTTCTAAAAAACAAACACCACCTAAGAGGAGGAACTAAGGTGCTGTTTGTTTTCTCTGCAGGAAAACGTCTGCAGTCTGCGGACCACATCTGCAGACATCTGCAACAGAAGAGGTGGACCAAGCGTCTGCAGTCTGCAAGAAAAAGACTGTTTTTTTTTAAAATCTGCAGACTGTTAAAATATTCAATAATTAAAGTCAACCTATTTTTTAAACTTTAAAAAGTATTTTAACATTAAAATATAAATTATAATTGTGTTTAATAAACAATACCAAAATGTTAATATAAAATTTGCATAAATTATACATTTATACCACACAGCATCCTTGTAAATGTACCTTCGAGAACCCCTTGTCCAAGGACCCCTTTATGAACATAACTGGACCCTCCTTGTCCAAGGAGATTTGCATCCAAAAATCCATCTGTAGCCAACACCAAACTCTTCATATGTAAATGTACTTTTCGAGAAACCTAGTGCTAGACCAGGCGATGGCGAGGCAGGTGGGTTAGAACCACCAGAGTAATTAGACCCTGACACACCACTGCTACTAAAAAATGGCGGTCGTGGTGGCTGCGGTGATGGTCTTGATACGAACGAAAGAAGAAGAAGACAAGAGAAGGAATTCGATCAATCAAGCTATTTAATCATTCTCATTTCACACTATTAATATGCATACACTGATCGTTAGGTTGTTAAGATCGACCGTTACATTCTCAACTAACTAGCCATTTGCACAACTAACCCCTCAATCTATTCATTTATTACAATTTCTACCCTGAACTACATATTATTCGTAACAATACTTCCCCGGTCAAAACATTCTTGACCTCAAGAATGGAAGTTAGGGAAACGTAATTGAAATTCCTCCAAATCTTCCCATGTAGCTTCCGTAGCTGGCAAGTGAACCCAATGAACAAGGATTTGAGTGGAAGCTCGATTTCGTTTCCTCACCAATTTACGATCCAAAATAGCCCTCGGCTTCAAACAAAAACGAGGTTCGTCCGGCAGTGGAATAACATGAGAATGGTCGTCGTGAGCTGCCTTCAGAAGTGAAACGTGGAAAGTAGGATGGATTTGCGAAGAAGAAGGCAAATCCAACCGATATGCCACAGAACCCACCTTTTCCACAATCAAAATGGACCAAAGTAACGAGGACCCAATTTTGAATGGCGATGACTTCTTAAAGAAGTCTTAACATAAGAATGCAATTTAACATACACCCACTCACCAACTTTAAATGTGCGATCCGTGCGATGGGCATCTGCTAGCTGTTTCATTCGATTCCGAGCCTTGGCTAACGAAGCCTTTAAATTGGTGAGTTTCAATTCTCTAGCTTGAAATAACTCTTCAATAGAGGCTAATTTGAATCATTAGGAATATAGGGAATGTGCAGAGGCGGTTTAATCCCATAAAGGGCCTCGAATGGGGACATTCCAATAGCAGAATGATAAGTAGTATTGTACCACCATTCTGCTAAGGTTAACCATTTATACCACATCAATGGAGTATCCATAACCATAGCTCGCAAATATGATTCCAAACATCGGTTAAGAACTTCAGTCTACCCATCGGATTGAGGATGGTAGGCAGTGGAATAGGATAGTGAAATGCCTTGCAGCTTCATGAAATCACGCCAAAATTGACTGAGAAACAAAGAATCTCGATCGGAGACAATGGTGGATGGACAACCATGTAGCTTGAACACATTATCAAAGAGGACTTGAGCAACGGTTGTAGCCGAATAAGGGTGAGTAAGACCCATAAAATGGCCATACTTAGTAAACCGATCAACAACCACCAAAATTGAATCTTTACCATAAGACTTCGGTAAACCATTCACAAAATCCATGGAGATGTCCGAGAAGATGGATTTTAGAGTTGGCAAAGGTTGTAATAACCCAGGGGTAGCCACCCTCTCATATTTACTTCGTTGGCATATTTGACAGTCATGAATAAAGGATCTAACATCCCGTGAACATTTATTCTAATAGAACATGGCCTTCAACCGATGGAGAGTGGAAGTAAAGCCTGAATGGCCCCCAACCGGGGAAGAATGACACAAGATTAGAATGTCATGCCTTAATTTCAAATCATCACCCACAACAGTCTTGCCTTTTCGAGTGAGAATATTGCCATTCCAATGGAAATGTTTGATTGACTGTCCTTGTTGTAAAGCTGTTAAAATCACTCGTAGTTTTTCATCAATTGACCAACTATGTTGAATGCGATCCCACAAAAGAGGATCAATGGAACTCATACTCATTTGAAAGATAGTGGAACCTTCCATTCGAGAAAGAGCATCCGCAGCTTTGTTTGTAATCCCTTGCTTGTATCTTATCTCATAATCATAACCAAGCAATTTTGCCAACCAAGTTTGTTGTAGGGAGTACTGACTTTTTGATCTAACAAAAACTTGAGGCTTTTCTGGTCGGTTTGAATGATGAAATGATTGGAAATTAAGTAATGATGCCAATGTTTAACGGCTAGTAAGATAGCCAACAATTCTTTCTCATATACGGATAAAGCATGCTGTCGTGGAGAGAGAGGCTTACTTAGAAAGGCTATTGGGTGACCTTCTTGCATAAGGACTGCCCCTAGTCCCTTATTTGAAGCATCGGTTACAACCACAAATGGTTTGGTAAAGTCGGGTAGAGCAAGAACCGGTGAAGAAGAGAGGGCCACCTTCAGTTGATCAAAAGCCTTCTGAGCCTCATCATGCCACTTAAAGGAGTCTTTTTGAGAAGATTGGTGAGAGGTCTTGCGATCACTCCAAAAGCTTTGATAAATCTTCGGTAATAACCACATAACCCCAAGAAACCCCTTAACTGTTTCACTGTAGAAGGGATTGGCCAATTCACAATGGTTGTGATCTTTGAGGGATCGGTAGACACTCCCTCACCCGAGATGATATGCCCCAAGTATTCCACCCGGGTACCCGCAAATGAACACTTAGATCTCTTAGCCACAAGAGAATTGTCACGCAATAGTTGGAGCACAGCAGCTAGATCAGTTACATGCTGCTCTAATGTGGCACTATAAACCAGTATATCATCAAAGAAAACTAGAGCATACTTGCGCAGGAGTGGTTTAAAGGTGGTGTTCATTAATGCTTGGAAAGTTGCGGGGGCATTTGTTAATCCAAACGGAAGGACAAGGAACTCACAATGACCTTGATGTGTGCGGAAGGCAGTCTTGTCAATGTCTTGAGGGTGCATTCGAATTTGATGATACCCCGATCTAAGGTCCAATTTAGAAAAAATGGTAGCTCCACATAACTCATCTAACAATTTTTCGATGAGTGGAATAGGAAAGATATTCTTAATGGTTGCTTCATTTAACCTTCGATAATCCACACACATACGCCAAGAACCGTCCTTTTTCTTGACTAAAACCACTGGAGCTGCAAAAGAACTAGTGCTTTCTCGAACAATGCCATATCGAGTAATTCTTGGGTCATTTTCTCAATAATGTCTTTTGAGCTGCTTGATATTGGTATGGTTTAAGAGTAATTGTATTGGTACCTTCTTTAAGCACTATTCTATGGTCACATGATCGTGAAGGTGGTAATGAAGTTGGAATGCAAAAGACATCAGCATACTCTTGCAAGAGATTCGATACCTGTATCGGTAAGTCTTTTGTTGGTACCAATTGAACATGTTGAGAGTCATTCTCCTGATGAGTTTGAAGACTAAACAGTTGTGCTTGAGTAACTTGATCCAAATAAAGCAAGGTGTGCATTTTCTCTGCAGAACATAAAGCAAGTGGCTTAGTTTTAGCCCCTTTCAATGTGAATGATACTCCCCCAATAGTGAATCTCATAGTCAAAGCTTTAAAGTTCCATATGATATCATCGAGATTATGTAACCATTGAACTCCAAGGACCATATCATAATTGTTGAGTGGAATAAGGAAGACATCCGTTTTGAACCAATTGCCTTGCATGGACCACTGAAAGTCATTGCACACCTTATTACAAGTGATCATATTACCATCTACAATTGTGATCTTAACAGGAGTCATTTCCTTCATATTAACATTGAGTTTCTTAGAAACGTTTTCATCTAAGAAATTATGTGTTGACCCTGAATCAATCAAAATGTGTAAGGGCTTGGTTCCCACAGCCCCAATTACTTTCATAGTGTAGAAAGATTGCATCCCAGTAATAGCATTAAGAGAGATCTGTGGGTCATGCACTTCGGTCACTGCACAGTTAATGCAGCCAGTCTCTCCATCCTCCTCATCATCTTCTTAATTATTTCCATAGAAAATAATTGTTTGGTTTTGCATACATGTCCAGGTGTATACTTTTCGGTACACCCAAAGCATTCCCCTCAAGCTTTCTTTTCCTCAATCTCTTTAGAAGACAATCTTCTAGAAGTGAAGGTTTTAGGTTTGGTTGTTGGTGTAGGTAATAAGGGTAGGTTGGCATTACTAGAGGGTAGTGGTGGTTTAGGGTAGGTGTTATAGGAATTAGTGTTTCGGTATGGTTTTTGGGTGGTATTTGGGTGGCTGAATTTTAAATTTTCATCTTGTATTCGAGCTAACATGTAGGCTTCAGGTAGGTTTTTTGGTCGAAGTAATCGCAGTGGATTACCAATCTCTGGTTTAACTGCTCGAAGGAACAAACTAGTGGCGTGTTTATCACAAATGGAAACCTTTGTTAAAGCTAGATCAAACTCTTGGCAAAGTTCTTGTAAAGAACCAGTTTGCCTAATGGCAGCTAAAGCTCCCATTGCATCAGAACCAATCACCAATGCAAGTCTAGTTGAAATGAAACTCTTGTAATCCTTCCAAGATAATCCATCAATCGATCCTCCTCTTGTTCGAACAAATGACTGATGCCATAACAATGCAATATCTTCTAAATGAACAATTGCATACCTCACCTTTGAATTCTCAGGAGTTCCATCAATGGAGAAGAAATGCTCTACTTTACATAACCATCCTTCCATATTCGTTCCATTGAATTTAGGAAACTCCATCTTCGTTAAGCGATTTCGGCTGTTGTGGAAAGCAATTGCATCATTATCGTCCTCGTGACTCGATTCCAAAGGAATGGCTGATTCTTGCTGAGCAATTGTAAGTTCTTGAGAATTTCTGCCATCTGGTTTGAGTTTTCAACCAATTGCGCCTTCATTGTCTGCAATTCCGTAGAATTCTTCGCTGTTGCTGCTCGAATGGTCTCTAATTCTGTCAAATTGAGACCTGTTACCGATTCCAAACGAAGAAGTGTTGCTTCGTGATCCTGCACCTTTTGCTCCAGTGATTGATTGCGAGTAGTCGCCATTGAAATTGATCAAGAGTTGTCCGAGAATCGGGCAGCTCTGATACCACTTGATACGAACGAAAGAAGAAGAAGAAGACAAGAGAAGGAATTCGATCAATCAAGCTATTTAATCATTCTTATTTCACACTATTAATATGCATACACTGATCGTTAGGTTGTTAAGATCGACCGTTACATTCTCAACTAACTAGCCATTTACACAACTAACCCCCTCAATCTATTCATTTATTACAATTTCTACACTGAACTACATATTATTCGTAACAGTGATCTAGCGGGTGAACGTGGTGCCAGCGTTCCCATTGGCGATGGTGGAGTGTTGGTCGGAGTAGGTGGCACCGGAGGAGACAGTGGAGTGTTGACCAGAGACGGTGGTGGTGGGTTAGATGGTGTGGGCCCTGCCGGTGACGGAGGAGACGGTGGAGATGGGGAGGATGATGGTGGAGGGGTGGTGGTAGTGGGTGGCGCCGATGGAGATGGTGAGGATGATGGTGGAGGAGTGGCGGCTGTGGGTGGCGCCGGTGGAGACGGTGAGGATGATGGTTTGAGTTTGGGGGTTGAGATGGGATGATGGGAGGATGGAAGATAGAGTGTAGGGAGAAGAGGTTTGATGAAATGTCTTCCCTCCTGAAGACACTAGTCCATGTCTGCACCAAGAAGACCTCGCGCAGACGTTTTTTAATGAAACGTCTTCCAAAAAACAAACAGTCTGCGCACTCAAAACCTCTTCCCGCGTCTGCATGCGCGCAGATGAAGAGGTGGGAAGAGGTTTTATTAAAAAACAAACACCACCTAATTCTCATACTTGACTTCTACCGAATATATTTTAATTTTTCTATTTGTCTCTCAATTACTCAACCAACGTTTAAAATGTTGCATTGAATAACTTAAGAAAATAATTTTTTTTAAATAACAATTGGGTAATACATTTATATTTTAATTATAACTATGTTATACATCACGTCATAGGAATTATAATAAGACGATCGATAACTTGGAAAACTTGATATTCGCAAGTTCGCTTTCAGATAGAAACTATTTCGGTTCACATCAAATGTTCAATCAGATAAAATTCAAGTTCAGTAATCCAAGTATGAATTCGTGTGTGTCTCAAGATCATGAACCAAAAGAAAAGAAGAAAAGAGAGTGACCAACTCTTGTACATGTTCAAAATACTACAGGGAGGGGGTGACTGCCTCCGACAGTTTCCACATACAAATTTTACTGTTTCAACCCCCCCGAGTTTCACATGTGAAATTTTAAGAAAATCAAATTTCATGCATTTTAGTAAAACAATATTTCAGGGAAATCAAATTTGGGTAAAGCAATTTTCAGCTTGGACCCTGCCAGGGGCTTTTTCCTTTGGACCCTGCAAGAGGCTGCCGCCCCTTGGACCGCGGTACCAGGGGCGCTACCCCTCGAACCCTCGCCAAGGGGGCGTTGCCCCCTTAAAACCCCCATTACTTATGACGTATTCTATATCGAAGATCATAATAAACTCAAACACGTGTGCACTCTGCACCTCCTGACTTGTTTGATGGATATTATGATCACATTGGTCATTAGTCAATCTAATTACACTAAATAATTAACACGTCACGAGCCATAACACGTGATGCATCATAAAAAAGTAACGGAGTTAACGAACAGTTAGTCTGAAACTGTTATTAGTAATAAAATCAAAGTTGGAATTAATGCTAGTCATATTGTTAGTTAAGATTAATATTAACCAATAGTTAATAGTTTGTATTATTAGAAGTTAATTTTCCTTTATATTAACAAATTATAACTTACGTAAAGAACTAAAGAATAAAAGTTCTTAGCCCTAAAAAGGTTATTAAAATTAGTGCAAGATTCGTAAGCAACACATGTGCATTTAGTGAGTTGTAGGAGAGGGCTACAAAGTACCAACCCAAGTTGCTTGTATGTGAATAATTTAGTTCTGTATTTAGTTTTGTATTCTAATAAGTTATATATTTCTTAATAATTTTTATGGCCTTAGAATATATAGTAAATGATTCTCAGAACGACAAAACATACGTAAAATATAATCTCCCTAAAACGGTATTTTTCCAATATATGTCAAATAATATAAATTTACTAATATTTATAACAGAATATGTGAAAATGTTATTTATTCTTTGATATAATAATTATATAAATTATGTTTTACTTTTGTTAAAGTTCAAATCGGCCCGATTTAACCTACTATATCTGATTCTGGTCAAGATTAACAAAGTTTGATCGATTCTGAGTAACTAGACGGAATTGAAGAAAGTCGTCTCGGCAATCTACCTTGGAACGATTACTCAGAGAGTACTCGGCCTTGTAGACATTGTTTTACAACCAAGTATATAATACATTGATACAACGAAGAAATATACTAAGTAATTACAAGTCATTTACTTCACTTTTGTACCTATAAAATATTACATAAAAACTAAGGGGGAATATAAAACCATGTGCACTATCAATTTCAATTCCTAATACGAATAAAATCTCAATGAAATCTTTGTAAACAAGACAAACTATTAATTGCATGAAACATATACAAAATTTAATAATGTAAATTCATAATGTTCTTTTGGAAGCAAGTTGGTAATCAAGTAGAAAGAGAAATTCAGATCTACAAATAATTGGTCTCTTTTGATCACAATTACAGTGTTTGTAAGGTAGTCGCAAAGAAATCAATGGGGAAAACAAGCAAATGGATCAAGAATTTGTTGGCCGGAAAAAGAGACAAACACACCGTCCATGAAATCCCACCGCCACCCGCCTCCGGTGCTCCGACCACCCCGAAGGAGAAGCGGCGGTGGAGCTTCCGTCGCTCCTCCGCCACGGCCGCCACAAACGCCACCACCAACTCCCATGACTTGACATCCATCACACCACCACTGGTGCATGAGCATGATAGTTATGAGCGGAAGAAACATGCTATGGATGTAGCCATTGCCAATGCGTCCGCTGCGAATGAAGCGGCTGTGGTGGCGGCCGCCATCGTCCGCCATGCTGCCGCCACGAAGATTCAATCGGTGTTTCGGTCTTACTTGGCAAGAAAGGCATTGTTTGCTTTGAAAGGGCTTGTGAAGCTGCAAGCGCTTGTGAGGGGTCATTTGGTGAGAAAACGGGCCACTGCGACACTGCGGTGCATGCAGGCCTTAGTGTCGGTTCAGGCCCAAGCGTGCGCCCGAAGAAGGCGCAGTAATGATGGAAATGGTTTTTGTTATGGCTGGCGAGAGTCAGAATTCTATTATGGTATCAGAGACCAGGATACGTCGGAGGAACATATCAAGATAGTTGAGATGGACACCAGAAGTACTAGAAAAAGTCATTCTAGGGAGCGCGGGTCAATACCCGCCTCCCCAGTGCCCTCGGAACCAAGCCCGAGGACTTATGGTCGCCAGTTTGAGGACTTTTATGCCACCGCCCAAAGTAGCCCCGCCTCGAAACCCAAATATGCTGAATCAGTATATGAATTCCCAAACTATATGGCTAACACTCAGTCATCAAGGGCAAAAGTGCGGTCCCACAGTGCCCCGAAGCAGCGGCCCGTTGAATGTAACACGGTCTACGAGAGACAGTATTCAAGTGTGACCAGGCGGCGCCCTTCTATAGAAGGAAGGAATGTACCGAGAGCGGTCAGGATGCAGCGGTCTTCTTCGAATATGGGAGTGGGTGCTCAAAACTATCACTACCCGTGGTCGGTCAAGCTCGACAAGTCAACTGTATCGCTTATGGGAAGCGAGTGCGGGTCAACGAGTACCGTATTAACAAACGTTAATTACTGCCAGTCGCTTGTTGGATTTGATACTCGACATCGAGACGAATACTGATCAACTAGATGATCAATCAGAAGGTGCATTGAACTTATTTGATCTTGTTTATTTATTTATGTGATGTGATATGATGTTCAGCTGTTGTGAATTTTTGTTCTTTTACAAATGGATCGTGCATACTTTTTCACACTTAAAAGGTCCTTTGTCTATCTTATATTTACGTGAATATTTAGTGTGGATTGTTTCCTTTTTACAAAGTGTATCAATTTAATTATTCGAGATTGATAGCATTTGACTACTACATTGTGTATCAATTTATTTGAATATATAATTGTAATACAAATGTTCAGGGTCGGTCCGTAGATTTTGAAGTCCCATAAATAAAGTTAGGCACTTAAAACAAAATAATCTTATATGTATAAACAAAATTCGTTACTAATACGATAACTGTTATGCTAAAAGTCAAAATAAGTTATTGTAACAAATTGACTTATCTTATAAAGTTAGTTATGTAACTCTTTTAATATTCTTGAAAGCAAAGAGATTGATCAACATTTCGAAATTGGTAATTAAAATTTTATAATATAAACCAATGTTTTCAGAACTGGATCGGACGTCGAACCGGCGCGCCTTACTGGTTTGGTGGTCGGACCGGTCGGACCGGATGGACCGAATTTAACTATATTTTAATTCTATTTATATATGTAATTAAATATAAGTAATTTATATATGATTTATACATATATTTTATAGTTATATATAAAACTTAACTATATTTGTATATCCAAAGTACTAATTTATGGTTTAACACCCCGTTTTTACCCACTAAAATAAAAAAATAAAAAAAAAATTGAAAACCGGTTGGAACCGGCCCGGTTCGCCGGTCCAACCGCCGGTTCGGTTTCAACCGGCCGGTTCAAAGCAACCAAAACGAACCACCCTGACCAGACCGGACCAGGCCCCGATTCGCGGTCGAACCGGTCGGACCGGCCGGTCCGATCCGGTCTCAACAACAATGATATAAACTCTTTTAGATCGATGTAACTATTTTGGTTTATGTTTTTTCCCGTTTAACCTATAAGAACAAAACCTTATCAAGAGAGGTTGATCATCTTTTCGAAATTTGATAATTAAAATTTTATTTAATAGAAACTTTTTTAGGTCGATGTAACTATTTTGGTTTATGGTTTTCCCCGCTTAACCTATAAGAATAAAACCTTATCAAATAAAATGCTTTCATATTAATTATGATTGTATAATTAAAGAGTACATTATTGATCCATGTCTAACTAGTATATGAATTGCTTGTGGGCGTGGCCCACGCTATACGACTTAGGTTGTAATATTTGAAAAACTTAATTGTAATGATTTATGCGTTAGTATCAATCATAAAAAAGATATACACACTCAAATGCTTATAAAAATGCAATGGGAAAAAAAATATTGTATGAAGTTAATCATCGAAGTAAATTAAAAAGATAGCGAATGCGTAATTGATAAATTTATTAAAATTAATATGTTGTATTGTAAATTAGTTAAAAGAAAAGTGAAAAAAAACTTTATTAAAGTTCAATGGATTAAGTGTAAATGTGATATAACTCGAAGTTTTATGAGTAAAAAAAGAGTAAGTAGTTGATTTAGGAGGAAAGTGTTGTGGTTAATTTTAAAAATTCCTTAAAGAGTTCATTTGTAAAATTGTAGAAAAAAAAGTTTTTTGATTACTTCAAAAGAAAAAAAACAACTATTATGGTAACATAAAGAAAATCTAGAAATTCACTATTAATCGTCTAATTGATTAGTTATATATAGTTGGTTGGTTAGCATAATGTGACGGGTGTCACCGAGTCTATTTTTCAATCTGGTTTATAAACTGATTATATTTGATTGCTGTTGCTGTTGCTGTTGCTGTTGCTGTTGCTGTTGCTGTTGCTGTTGCTGTTGCTGTTGCTGTTGCTGTTGCTGTTGCTGTTGCTGTTGCTGTTGCTGTTGCTGTTGCTGTTGCTGTTGTGTAAATATTTAGTAATTGTATATTTAAGTATTAAATAAAATAATACTTAAAGGTTGTATCTTATACTTAAGGAGTTTAAGCAAAGTGACAACTTATTCAAAGAGATATAAAAAAAATTATATCATATCGAGATATATCGGAAAATTTTCACATATACTTTTACAAACTTTTAAAATATCATTTTCATTATTTAAGTATGAAAAAATCCTACCTGAATTATATTTGTTACAGATAAAAATAAAACTCAAAACCTTTACCTATGAGATCTTAAAGCATGTCAAATTAACCACTTAAGTAACCATTTAACTAACATTTTCTTATAATCAAAACTAGGTTAGTCCCCGTGTAATACACGGATTGAACAAATAAAATATTAAATAATCATTAATAAATATTTATGCATTATAAAATCATCCTTGAAGATAAAATATGATTACAAGTACGTATAAATAGCTACTTTAAATAAATAAACAATAATATATTTTTCTTAATTTTTATTTTAACAAAAAAATTGTGATTTTTAAATATACTGTTTTAAGAAGAATGATTTTTTTAAAAAATTCATTGTATTCTGTATTTTATAAAATTTTTGTGTTTTTAAAAAGTGTGTTTTCAATTAAAAATTGGTTTTTAATTTATTAAATTATATTTTTTTAATTTGAAAATGGTATGAGTAATATTATTAATATTCAATATCATTATTAATAATATAAAGAAATGAGAAAGTAAGTATAATAAGATCTACAATTGTTTCACGCTAATTTTAGTTTTTTTATAGATTGATAAATAGGCTAAACACTCATTAAATAAACGGATTAAATTTTAATGTAAATATATATGTAAAATAAACATGAATAGTTACAGTATAATATTTAATATAAAATATATTTAAAATTATATATAGATAAAAGTTCAAGAAATAAAACAATTATACCATTTACAATATCTTTAAACTAACAACCAGGTTGCTTGAGAGTCCAATTATAATAAAAGAAAATAACAATAAAGTTATCTTATCCTCAATTTAATTTCCTAATATCAATCATCAATCAATCTATTAAGTCACCATTTTTTTATTTTAATGTTTGAAAAAAAATATATTTAAACTATAGCAAATACTATGTATACTCATATTTTGGTTATATATTTTCAACAAAGATGTATTTTTATATCTAATAAAATGAATCGGTAGACAATCAAAACTCAAGTACTCAACCATTACATTATAATTAGAATCCAATCTTGGTCTTACGACGATGCCTACTCTTGGCATTACACCTGAACCAAAATATAAGTTAGACAAAATATATAAAAATAAAAAATCAATGCAAGTTCAATTATACATAGTGTGTGTGTGTGTGTCTGTTTACCTTATGGTATCTTCACCTTGTTAGTCCACAATCGAATCTTGTGGGGAACATGCTTATTTTACCTCAGCTTCTTAGCGTTTCTTCTTGATCATGAATGTCTTGTGTGACGGCTGCAAGTAAAGTGTAAACAAAACAATGTTGCATAAATCACCAAAGTATAATTGTAGTGGCATGGTTAACTTCTTTAATCAAGAAAATAAACGCTCATGGTGAGTAAAGATTATAGTCACAATATCATCCAGGTTAAAGATTTATAGTCATAATATAACATAATACTTGCAATGGGAGAACAGATAAAGTAAAATCTTTAACAGAAAATGAGCATCTTGGAATCCCATACACTACTTAGTAATGAAAGAGTACTAAACTGCAGGCTTAATAAGGCTTATTGGAAAGAAGTTAAATTAAATAAGATGAAAGGCAAAATATTGTATGTAAATTACTAAATTTAGATGAAAAGCAAGTTATTAGAGTAACTGTCATATGTTAATATATTGAACCTTGTCTCTTTGAAGTAATTTACAAAGTTGAGAAAATGAGTAACTAAAAATTAGCCTAACGACCCATATGTTACATATGTGAACTAAAACTTTTTTTTGAAAGACTTTGTTTTGTAGATTAAAACTTATTTTAAGAGGCAAATTGAATGTTACAGCTGATACAAATTATAAATTTGCATATCCATCGGTATATATTCATGACAACATATAATAAGCTTAAACATACTAATATTAAACTTTAAAATAACTACCATGTAAGTTTGAAATATTCATATTCAGGTCCTATTAAGTTAATTCTCATGATTCTAAAACCTGATGGACCATGATCAAATGGGCTTAGTCAATATAGTTAACCAAACTCCACTTAGGCCTCTTAGCATCCAAAGTTTAAAACTCCAATTCCTCATTTGCACTTGCAACCAAAACAAACAAATTGAATGTCGTATCCGGTGTCTGTGACCAAATGTGACCAAATATATGATAATAATACCTAAAACCAAAAAAGAAGATGTTACCAAAGATGTTACCTAAAACCTTGGTAGCTTTGGACTGCTACAATGCAACAATGGGTTGCTTTGATCACACCAAGCTTTAAGTAGAGATAGACACTTGAGTGGCCATATTAAGCTAATGATTAGCAGATTAGGCAATTAGCACATTAGTAATCAGTTGAACAGTAGAATCAGTTGAAATTATTTAGACAAGAAATCAGTTGAACAACAAATCTAAATTGTTATTGGTCAACTCAAGTTACTAAAAATGGTTGAATCAGTGATAAACTAATAATAATATTAGATCAATGTAAAAGCAAGAACAAAACCTGAACCGTATCAGTGAATCCTTGAATCCTTGACTTAACACAAGTACTGATCATATCAGGTACATATATGTTGCCCAACTCATTGACTCTCAATTCATTTAAATACAAATACCAATTACTTATGTTATTTTCTCCTATTTCTTAAAGCTAAAATTAAGGAATAAATTTTTATAGAAATACTTGTGACCCATTCGACCAATTATGTACGAAACCTTCACAAAGATCATTTAACTCCCATCTTTCTTTCACCTTGTACTTTTAACAGCTTTAGCGTTTGATCAGGTTAGCTTCTCATTTATGTTTGAGTTATTGGTCAACTTTGATAAGAACTTCAATTTCAGATTCCAAACCAATAACCGACAAACTTATTATTATAAGTTGGATGGTCTATGACATTTCTAAAAGCTTTAATACTAAAGAGTAAGAATATCTTCCTCTACTAAAAATTTAATATATATACAACAATACTTGTCAGAGAACATATAATAATCCCCAATTGTATAACTATCTTCTGAATACCTAATTACTAATGTAAAATTTATGAAGGTGAGAACCAAGTTCTCTATCACTGGTTCCAAAAATTCAAATTAATCGATGGATCCAATCAACCATATTCCAATTAATTTTGATAAAATCAAGTAATTGTCTGGCCTAACATTTCCTTTCCAGGTCCACCACAACAACAACAACAACATACCCAGTATATCCCACTCGAAGCAGGGTCTGGGAGAGGTTGGATGGTGACAAATCTTACCTCTATCTTTTAGGATAGAGAGACCGCTTCCAATGAGTCCCCCGACTCGAGAAAAAAAAGACGTAAAAAGCTAGTATATTTGACCTGTTTAAAAATATGCTAATAAACTTTAAAAACTTATATTTGGCCACATAAAACACAATTATTTTATCATAATCCTAATGGACTTTGAAAATATAAATAAAAAAATTGCAGCCAAATCCAAAACCGGCAACACACGTTAGCCAAAGCAATCCAATACTGCAACGAATTCGTGAACTAAACTCTGAACCTAAAACATATACGGAGTAGTCGTTAGTTTAATAGCAAAACAAACCCGATAATCCAGGAAGTTATCATCCATATAAATCAAAGGCAAGTGATCTTTTAAATGAAAACGCTGCATAAATAAAACTGTAACATGTTCAGAGTACTTATCCTGGCCAGTGACACCATGGCTCAACATACAAGAAGCACAAAAGGTTGTATAATTGTTTTGTCGAAATAAACTTTAGTGAATGCACATGAGATATATCTAAAAATATGACAAAAATAAAATTGATGGAGAGTGAAATTTACCTGAAAAGGGTGTCAGTAAGACACCACCTATAGTATGAAAATAATGCAAAGCCAGCTCAAGCACATTGGCTCCTTGAAGACTTGATTGTATGAACTTAATCAAACACTACTCTATATCAATCTATTCCTTATTAATAATAATTCAATCAATTTTTATAAACCTACAAAACATCAATATAATTGATTGTCTACCAACCAACCCATTTTGACCCATTTGTATAAATACTTGTATAAATCATTTGCAATTTATTTAAACACTTTGAGCATACTGTATTAGACGCATCTAATCCACTCGAACCAACAATACACGTTTAAACGAAGTCTAGAAATACATGATATTCAGACTATAATCAGCACCCATATTCATTTTAAACATGAATTGCAACTGCTTATATGCAAATTTAAAAAAGTTTGTTTGGTAATGAATACAGTAGTCAAGTTTTAATCAATATGTATATGCTTTAAAAAGTCTGCTTATATGCAAACTGCTTATATGCAAATTTAGAAGTATATGTGTGCTGGACAACTGTCTGCATCTAGATTTAGTATTCAGTGAGTTATCAAGGATTTAATACACTATGATGATTACCTTCAATAATTTATGCATGACCATTTCAATTCCAACTTGCAGCATTATTAGGCTTACCTCTCCTTAGATTTGAGCTAATGCTTTGAACCCAACATCCACAAATAAGCAAAGATCAGACCTAAACAGTTAAAGATCAGACCTAAATCTAATTAAAGTTTCTACTATCATAAAACAATTTTCTATAAGTTCTAAGTGTAAAGAACTAAAAACAGTAATTAAAAATAAGACGATTATAATAGTAGGTTCCTTAGGTGAGTCACACAACCACTTTTTAACCTTAATATTGGGTATGACATATTTGTATATTAATCTTGTCATCTTTATCAACCTTATTCTTGGGCAATGACACCTGTTTCTTTCACACTAAATACTTTTCTACCACCTATAGAACTTATAATATTTTTAAATCATCACCACCCTCCAACTGCTTCAGAGAATAATTAAATTGTTCTATAACAATTCTAGCTTCTTATTTAACTGTCTCTTTTTTCCTTCTTCCACCCACAAACCTGCCTAAACACTAAATATATACTTTACTTAAGAAATTATAGATAAGATATTAACACTAAATAACATAATTTTACCATGAACTTTATGGTACAGACTTTCCTGTTAGTCAGTTCAACATCACAGGAACTTTAAAATGGTGCTAAATTCCTAATTCAACAAATTTGAATCACAAAGAATGAATATTAATAAATTCTAATTCTTATACTCAGCAACAAATTTTCTTTTAGCTTTACGAGATCAGGAATTGCAATGAAAGTATTGATGAACTCGTTCCACAAAGAGTAAATTAAGTTGATCAAACTATTTTCAAATGCTAAGACAACTTACCTCACTTCTTACAGTAGTAATTTATGAAACCACCCTACCTATTGAAAGAAGCTTTCTACATAATGAAAGTCCCAATTGATCCTTAATATCTCCAAAGACTTTTTAATCAAGATTATTACAGATTAGATAACCCAAAAAAGAAATCCAAGATTAATTAGAGTAATGTTACTAACCTTGAAAGAATCTTGGAAGAATCAGTTGATTAACAAACCCTTTATAAATAGTAGTATGGATGCAGAAATTAACAGCTTCATTTCCATTGAAACCAAGCCCTACTCAAGCAACAGTCTTTGTCAATCGGTCATTCAAAGCTTACACCAAATGCTAATCGGGAACCCTTTAATGGCATAAGAACCTTACCTTCTCAATCGGTCATTGAGTATAGAGATGTGGTTCTTTGCAGATGGAGATGCAAAAGGAAGGCAAATAAAGGTTGAAGATATTAAGGAGCTAACCACAATGAAGATGATGATTTTCTATCTCCCACTCTCTATATTGTGGGGTGATCAAATTTCAAAATCTCTGTTATTTCCTTTCCAGGTCCATTTTATGTAAATCAACAACAAAAACAAACCTAACTACACTTGGAATCATTAGCTTTATGTAATAAGAAGAGAATCATGGAGTTAAATCAACCAAACAACAAATTTTCCAGGACAAAGAAACCAAAGAACGCTTAACAGGTTTAGAAATCGACTAAGATAACACAATAGAGGAAAGATGAAGAAGAGTAGAAGCTTAATTGCCTGCTTGTAGAAGGAAAGCAAACCTGAAAGTAGAGAAAGCAAACCCTAAATCCCCAAATGTAATGTTTTCACACATTATAACAAAGAAATCTGAGGTAATAGAAACATATGCACACATTATACCACGTAAATAAAATGAAATCGAATTAGAGAGTTTAGAAAACCATACCTTTCGACAAACATAAATGGTTGCCATACCAATTACAATGGAATGGCTTGAATATGTCATGATCTTCATCTTCCTGTCACAAAGTTTAGGAGAAGGAACTACAAACCTGGCACAAAGCGACGGAGAAAGAAGATCTACAAGCAATGGAACGTGGTGAAAGCGAAGAAGATCAATTAGGAGAAATATGCGAAGAAGAGAAGCGGCGATGGAGGAGAAATCTTGGACGATTAGGGTTGGAGAAGAGATCTGGGAAGAGAAAAGTGGGGGCATGGTTTGTTTGGGGAAGACCCATTTGACGGATAACCCGAGAAGGATTCGCATGAAGATCCGATATTTGTGAGCGGAAAAATAAAAAGTGTGGTGATTGAGGGAGTGACATGTGGACAATACATTGCTTAAGAATTTCCATGTGGCAAAGCAAAGCTTGGTTTATTAGATAGGATAGATTTTGGACACCCATGAGTTTTGGCCCTCTATACGGGCACATACTTCACATTCACACTTTAAGGGGGAGAGTGTGTCAGTTATGTTTTTTTTAGTTTTTATTGGTTGATATCAGTCTCTTTATCTTTATCAAATTAATTATTTTCTAAATTAAAATTTTATAATTAAAATAAGCGGGGTATTATTTTATAATTAAATTAAATTAAACATTAGTTTTTGATGCGTAAGACAGTCCATCTCATATCTTTATTTTTATAATTACACTAATAATATATTTTTCTCTCTTATTTTCAATCAAATAATATTTTTTTACTATATTTATCATCATATTTTCTCTCGCATCCATTCACAACCACTTTTAAAAATATTAAAAAAAATTATAGGAGTTATCTGAAGAAACACGATACAATCCCGATTAATTTTTTACATCTTTCACTTACAACTACTCACAAATATCCCCTATAATATAGAGCACTTACATAAAGTGGGGGACGGGTTGTAAATGCTCTAAGCTATAGCGATTGTATTTACTGTGACGAAACGAACCGATAATGAGTGGAAAAGTCATTAATGGTATTGGTATTCTCGAGAACGGTATTGATATTCGCTTTTATGGTTTTCGACGAGTCAAGTCGATAATGACCAAACTCATGCCGCGTAATGCAGGAGAAAAGCCAAACCACTGCCGCGTATCACAATGAAAATTTCATCCGTTAACTTTTGCAAAAACAGAATCTGCGGCTAGCTTTTTTTCAACGTTTCGATATAATTTGTTTGAAAATGGAGATTTAATAAAAATCGAGTATTTTTTTTTATTTATAGTATAAGTTGTAGTGGGTCCAGTTATTGTTGCGGTACCATGATGAAACGAATCGATTATGAGTGAATATAATTGTTGCCAGTATTAAAATTATGAGAAACATTGTCGATATATTCAGTTTTATGGTTTCTGACTTTCCAATAAACTGAACTGGTAAGTACCAAAGTCAACCGCGTAGCCTGAATGGAAAATGATCATATTCATGCCGCGTAGTATCAGGAAAAGCTAGGTGCTTTAACTGATTAAAATGCACTAACTTTAACGGGGATAAAGATACTCACGGAAGAAGACATCTAGCTTATGAATAAATCTACAAATATACTACCTTATCTTTGTAATTACATGAACACAAATAATACATGATATGTCGTTATGCAGATATAAGACTGCACAATAAGTTTAAAATTGATAACCTAGGTCGCAGCTTAAACACAAAGAAAGTTTAATACTTGAATTGAACTTTATGATTAATGGTTATCATATCAGCCAAATTTATCAAGCTTAACCAATGTGTAGGACAAATTAAGATTCAACACAATTTCTGAGCTATCAAGGCCAGGCCAAACCAAGTCGAAAACTAAACTACACTCTCCACGGGCAAACATGGGAATTCCTAGTGAATTTTCATCGTGAGTACGTACTAAGCCCGAGAAGTATATGTCGTTCTTGTATTCCACGTTAAAACTTGTATGTAAACTGTGTGTTACGTACCTAACTATCATTTTCAAATACTATATATGAAAACGGCCTAGAGTTGCAACAATTCGTCTTCTTGTACACACAACACGCGTACAACGATCAATGGCTACTGAGCTGATCTTTCAACATGTCATTCATGGAACCCTATCGATTTCAGAAAGCGTAAGGAGCGGAGACCATATCATAAACACTGCAAATGTCGATTGCACAATCTAAACGATGCGGCTCCTCCAATCGTGTGTCTCCAGCACATGAGAATCTCGTATGCAAAAGGCTGTCAGAGAACAGTTGTTCATTGTCCATAAAAGATAAAGTTGCCTCATCAGATGGAAGGCAAAGGATGTGTGAAGTAATCAAGTATGCTGGTTATTTTTGGATCATTTGATCTTCACCTAGAGGCCATAAAATATTATTGTGTAATAAATAGTGTAATTGTCGAATGAAATAGGGTACCCATGAAATTTGTACACTTGAACACCTAGATTTATAGTGTGCTTTAGAGGATGGAAGTATACATCGATTACACATTGTTGTAAGCTAAGTTTATATATTTGTATACAAACTACGAGACGTGGCAGTAAACAAACTTTTTTGTTATTGTTCAAATTTAATAACAGCTACCTATGTATATCCCATACCACCAGAAATAAGTCATTTGAAACCATGCAAAACTGTTAAAAATGCATTCATATCCGTATTCCTATATTTTGTTTGTTTGTATTTTCATGGTTCTGAGCTTGGACTATTGCTACTGGTTGGGCCTGGGCAATTTCTATTGCGTCTTGCTGGAGTGGGTATCAACACTATTGTTTCAATTCTTTCATACGCTCTCTACAACTCTCGATTCATCTTCTTTTAGGGTTTCATCGTTGTGTTGAAACCTAGTTTGTTCTTGTGATTCTTTTGTGTCTCCTGTAGTTAAGATCATCACAAAGATTATCTGACTTCTGGTTTTTGTTTGATATTAACATTGATTTGTTTAGTCTCTTTGATCTTCTCTTGTTGCTAATTGATCTTCCTGATATGGTATCAGAACCGAAGGCGAGTGAAGCATTTGACCTTGGTTCTAATCTTCCGCTAATTTCATCATAATTAGGGGTTGCGACAAAAAACCCTAATAGCTAGTTTAAGGGTTTCTTTTTGGTGTCTTAAAGGCATTTTTTGAATATTTGCGGTCATGTGACTCTTCTCAAGAAGACAAATTGATGTTTGGAAGTGCTGATTGTCCCCTCTTGCTAAGATCCGGTATTTTCAAATTCAAACCTGTACTCAAAATGAAGGTTACAGGATTTGCTTATTGGACTACTCCTAAACGATACACCTACCTGAATGAAATGTTCCTGTTTCACAGCTTCCTAATCTAAGGAGATCTTCTACAAGTATTAAATTCCCATATAATTTAAATGATTTTGTAATTCAAGGTAAAGTTAAATGGGGCTTGAAAAAGTCCTAAATTAATCAAATTTATCCGCTAAAAATTACTCGTTTACTATGAATTGGAACAAAAGTGTTGAACCGGAAAACTATAATGTCACACACCATCAATTTTCACAAACGGAATTTTACCATTAGACGTTTCACATACCAGGATCTTAACCAATATCTACACCAAACAACACATTTATTACAAAATCATATCATTAAACTTTATCACTTAATCTCAAACATTATCCAAAAGTCAAGTTTCATAGTTATTAATGCGGAAGCGAATTTAAATGAAATCCATAAATCAATATTGTGCAAATACACGCGTCCAAACTTATTACTAACTATAAAACCCAATAATAGTTTTAAACAACTCAAAATGCATGAACTCAGTGTTGGGCTCCTAGCAGTGCACCTTTACGAACCTAAGAGAAACATGCTAAAGTGTAAACAAAGGATTGATAAGTTTACTGGTTTATAGAACATGCAAACACTTTATAAACAAATACAGTAAACAAAGTATATCAAAATAGATAGTTGATCTACAAATCATGTTACTAAGTATATGAAGTTCATAACCGAAGCTCGACAAGTAAATTTTATGTATCTCTTGGCTGTGGTTACCATACCAGGAAAACAATAATTAGATCAATTTGACACTCGTTCGACCTCCAATCATGCTAGCGCGACTAGCCTGGGTGGGGATCGTCAAACTCAATAGTAACTCAAAAATTACCTCGCTAATATCACAAAACTAACCGTTTGAAAGTAAGGACTTAAATGGTAATAACACTAGTTTACATCATGGTCATACAGTTTTTACTGAATCAAAGCAATGTAGTTTAAAGCATCTTCTTTTCCCTGAAAAAGAATAGTAAAGAAAACGGGGCTGTAAATTCACCTTGAATGCACAACAATAGTTAAATATAGGGAACAGATGGTTAGTTTCCGGATAACCTAATTTGTATAAGTACTTAGGTTATAACCAAATCCACAAGCTTCGACTTGTGCGGTTTCGCACTATCGACTAAATTCAAAACGCATAAACTTTGGTTACACCTAACACTCACACCACGTATGCATTCACACACACCATGCAGACCAAACCCACACACGCACCAACACCAACCACAAACATATAATGCGCATATAAACATGCATACCCACCATATCCGAACCCTTATCGGCCAATACAATGCATCCCTCACACCATACTCTTGGTCACATAACAACGAAAAGTAACCACACCAAACTATGAAATCACGAGCACACACATTATTCCCTTCCCCTCCTTCGGTCACACCTGAAACCAAGAACACCCAAGAACCATACTCCACATACATCAAACCTTACTACACGCGCACACATACAACCCCTAATACACACATCATAAAACCCTCGGGCGAACCGAGTATGCAAACACCCATGCCAGACCCCCATGCCAGACCACCCACGACTCGAACCAAATCACACACCGTGGTACACAACCACCACACACGCACAAGACCCTAACCCACACCCAATAAAACCCAACACATATATACTCACACACCGATAGAACACCCCCCCCCCCATATATCCTCCCGCCAACGTTTAGGGTAACCATACCCACAATGAACACACCTATTACATGACCATTATACCTAGACTCTACACACACATATTTGAATGCACAAAACCACAACAACCACACGCACCTAAACCACACATGCACCCATCGAACCCATGCACACACACCCGGGCCCACATACACGAAACACAACAGTCACAACACTACCACATCCATGATCACACACAAACACGCAAATGAATAGCGAACCGTAATAATTTATAGAACATTAGGGTCCTTAACATAACGCATAGCCGAGCTAGTGGAAGATTGAATAACAGGGTAAGATCGCCGAAAAGACCATGGTGAGCAGAAAGTTGCCACTGAGACAGGCGTTTTTAGGTGGGTTGGGAGCTGAGAATGTAATAAACAGAAACTGCACCAGATATTGTCTGCTACTTGGGAAGAACATATACCTCCATCTAAACGCGCCCGATAGGGAAGGTACCCAGCCCCTTATAAAGAGACTTTCGTTCCCCTTCCCAACCAATATGGGATGTTGCATCCTTCCCCACTTGGAGAACCAGCATCCTCGCTGACACACTGCACACCCCTGGCTCTAATACCAACTCTAATAAGCAAGAAACCGCATCGGATATTATCCGCTACATGGGAATATATCCTCATCATGGGCTTAAACATGTTCGATAGGTGAAGGTATTATAAAGAGACTTTTATTCCCCTTCCCAACTAATATGGGATGTTACATCCTCCCCCCATTTGGGAGACCAGCATACTCATTGGCACATCGGCCCGGCCCTACCTCATATACCAATTGTACAAATAGGAAACCGCACCAGATATTGTCTGCTACTTGAGGAGATATACCCCCATCATGAGTTTATAACGCATCCGATATGGGAAGGTGTCCAACCCCTTATAAAAGACTTTCGTTCCCCTTCCCAACCGATGTTCATATTACAAATTAGAACAAACTAATTCTTTAAGAGTCCACGTTCCAACTCAAAATTGAACAATATAGCAAAAGAAATATATATAGTTTTAACAAAATAAAAATCTGAGAGATAAAAAAGTTTTAACTTGAACTTAAATACTCACGGTAAAACCCACGTGCGTCACCTCCACTTCGACCATTTTCCCGTCCACTATACTTTTTTTCTTCTTTGACTATCCAACAACTTTGTCCACACACTATACACATGGTAGTGTGGTAAATGTAACCACAAGAAACGAATCAGTTAAAAGGAAACGAAGGCGATTAGTGACGGAGTCGGTAATTAGGTGACTCAGTCGGTTTCTTACTAGACGATTACGGGAGTAGTGATGATCGACGATCTAGGGGAACGAGGAAAACCGAACAAGGAAGGAAACCGTTAAGTGGTGGGTTTGTTGTGTTTGTTCCTTTAAGGATTATAGATTTACTTTTGTTAACACTAGACTAGCATAGCAATATATATACTAATATTATATATATATATGTGTGTTTTGTGTGTGTGTTGTGTGTGTGTGTGTGTGTGTATAATATTGAAATTATATCTATAGATAATGGAGTGAACCGAGCAAGCACGAGCGAGCTTACCTTTGTTCAAGCTCGGTTCGTTTACAAACCGAACCGAGTTGGTCGGCTCGTTTACAAACAAGCCAAAATCGAACGATCCAATTTTTGAGCTTTTTTCAACGAGTTCCTAGCGAGTTTCGAGCATCGAGCTGTTTAAAACAGTCCTAAATGAAGCCATAAAGACACAACTGGAAAAAATGCTATGAACAATGGCATGGAAGCTTTGAATAAGAGTCCAACTTAGGAAATAGTGGATTTTCAAGAGATAGAAAGCCTATAGGATGTAAATGGATATATAAAATAAATACGAGTCAACGGTGAGATTAAAAGATTTAAGGCTCGCTTAGTTGTTAAAGGATACAAAGAAAAAGGGGAGTTGTTTTTTATGAAACTTTTTTCATGTTGTTAAAATAGTGACTGTTAGATGTTTTATATGTCTAGCCATAGAAAATGAATGATCACTATGCCAACTGGATATCAGTAATGCTTTCATGTATAGTTAGTTAAATGGAGATGTGTACCTGTCCGTTCCTAAAGGTTATTTCTCAAAAAATGATTCTAGAGTGTGTAAAGTAAAAACGATCCCTCTACGGCCTTAAACAATCTCCACGCATGTGGAATGAGAAACTTGTAGGGTGTTTTAGTTGAGTAAGGATTTAAACAAATCAAGGGTGATCATTCATTGTTTTAAAATCTATAATTCTGCTTTAACAATTCTTCTCGTCTACGTTGATAATGTAATACTTACAGGTAATAATCTTGATGAAATAAGAAATATAAAAAACTTTTACACACCATATTTATGATAACAGATTTAGGTGAGCTGCAATATTTCTCGGAATTAAATTGATTAAAACAAAACATATTATATGTTTGTCATAACGAAAATATTGTGTTGAGCTTGTTGTTGAATTTGGTATGTGTGTAACATCATATTATGTCCAACATGTGTAGTCAAGATTGTTGGGTCATTATAAGGCTGGTGCAACCAAAACCACTTCACATAGTCATTGTGGTGTTACATTCAAAAGGCTTCCGAAGACAAAGTCTGAAGACTTCCGAAGACAAAGTCTGAAGAAAGAACTAAGAACCAAGTCTCCTTCCGAAGACAAAGAAGACTCTAAGCCTCGGAAGAAGCAGTCTTCCGAAGCATAAATGGCTTCAGAAGAAGTTATTCTTCTGAAGAAATTTATCCTTCGGAAGACATTGCTATGTCCAGTAGACATAAGTATGGTCTCTGACAGTCCGCTGCAGACCTCTGATACAGCATGGCTTCTTCCTAAAAGAACCATGTTGTTACACTACTTTATTCTACTGTATACCTTTTTATGATAGTACATGTTACCAACTTTTATTGTGACAAAAGGTAATTAGGGACATGTCCTGACTACCAAATCTCAGGCAAAATGTCTGAGATACCTCACCTATAGTCTTGTAGTATAGATGTTTGGTTAGAGATTTCCACTGGTATCAAAGTATATCCGGCTGTAGGTAGTATTATATATATCTTCTCTTTGTAACTCATTAGAAAAAAGACATTTGAGTCCAAGAGTCTTGTAATCCTTTGAGTTGAGAAGCAATATATAAAAGTACCTTGAAAATTTACATCCTGTGTTTATTTACTGCTTGTTACTTGTTATATTGTGATCAACTCTTCATAGACTCTTTTTGAGTGTCGTTCAAGGTGAGTTTGAGAGAAAAACCACCTGTTAAGTGACCAACATACGATCCGGCAATTGGTATCAGAGCATCCAGGCTCTTGATTGTGAGATCTTACCATCCAAATCAACCAGTTTTTCACTCCTCACTACAAACCACTCACTCAAATGGCCGCTCTCACTAAGGCTGATATGGAGACCGGTACCACGACCAAGTCCCCACTGATCACCCCTGAAGACTTTGACACTGGTGCACTAGAATGGATGGCTTCATTAAGTGTCAAGACTCAAGGATGTGGGACTCCATTGTCAATGGTCCTTTCATACCAAGCACTACTTCTGCTACTA